>JAOTOM010001212.1:0-57500 GCA_034440615.1 Ashinkailepas kermadecensis
GCTCGCCCACGTATTTTACTTCACCCTCCGGGGGCACGTCGGTGTTAGACCTGAGCCTCTGCTCCCCGCAACTAGCCGAACATTTTACCTGGTCAGTCGACAACGACACACTAGGAAGCGACCACTTCCCTGTGTGGTTGAACAACCGAGCTGGGGCTGTCCTTGGCACGAGGTCTCGGAGGTGGAATCTCCGAAAAACCGACTGGGGAGAATTTGGGGCGCAATTGGAGGCAAAGTTCACTCCCGACCACGAATTTACAGCGTCAATCTTCGAGGCGGCCACTACGTGTGTCCCGATGACATCTGGGACGCCGCGCCGTACCCCAGTCCCGTGGTGGACCCCGGAGTGCCGGGACGCCATTCGTGCCAGGAATCGGGCTTTCCGAGCTTTCGACCGCCGGAGCTCAACGACCCACATGATCGCCTTTAGAAAAGCTTGGGCCTTCGCCCGTTTGACTGTGCGTGAGGCCAAGCGAGCCTCCTGGCAAAGGTATGTCGGAGGCCTCACCTCATCCACCCCATCAGCAGAGGTGTGGACGCGTATGAAGCGAATCTCTGGACAATGTAGCACCCCTCTACTACCTGTTATGCGAGTGGCAGGGCACACTATCTTCCAACCATCCGAAGTCGCAAATGAAATTGGCCGCACGACGCAGTAACTCAGGAAATGTAGACCCAGACTTTCTGCGCTACCGCTCCCATAGTGAGAAAGTCAGATTGGACTTTTCGACAGCAAAACGGCTATAATATAACGAGCCATTCACTAAGGCCGAACTAGTCTCGGTACTTGCTTCGTTACGGGTTGTGTCTGAGGGTCCTGACAGGATACACAATGAAATGTTGCGCCACCCGCCAGAACGTGCTCAGGACGTCTTATTGGTGAGACTAAATTATCTGTGGAAAAGTGGCACTTTCCCGGAAGCATGGAGAGAGGCCACTATTATACCTATTTTAAAGCCAGGGAAGGGTGGACACGATCCACTGCACTACCGCCCTATTTCCTTGACATCGTCACTATGCTAACTGATGGAGAAGATGGTGAATGTTCGCCTGGGATGGTTCTTGGAAGACAGAAACATTTTAACAAACTGTCAGTGTGCTTTTAGAAAACACCATGGCACGGTAGACCATCTTATCACCCTTGACACTGACATTCGTGCTGCTTTTATCAAGAAGCAACATGTTGGAGCAGTGTTCTTCGACATTGAGGGAGCTTTCGACACGGCATGGCGTCATGGAATACTTGCAAAAATACCCTAATGTGGCCTCTGTGGCCCTCTAGCAGTCTTCCTTCGTAACTGTCCAACAGACCGCCGATTCCGCGTTCGGATCGGGAACCAATTTTCAGACTGGTTCCAGCAAGTGAACGGAGTGCCACAGGGCGGTGTTCTCAGTGTGCCTCTGTTTGCTCTTATCATAAATGACATCGCCAGCACACTGCCACCATCTATCAGTAGTTCGCTTTTTGCAGACGACTTTGCGATCTGGACGACAAACATTTCCGCGCCGGCATTACAGAGGAGGCTACAGCTTGCTGTTTCCCGCCTAGAGCGCTGGGCTAATATGAGCGGTTTCCGCTTTTCCGCCGGAAAAACGGTCGCCATGCATTTCTGTCGACGTCAGAGGTGTCCAAATATGGCAATCATGTTGTACAAGTCAACGATTCCCACAAAGCCGGTGGTCAGGTTTCTTGGTCTCCTTATTGACTGTCGCTTGACGTATCGGGATCATTTTAAGATGCTCCGGGAGAACTGTTTTAGAATTCTGAACATTCTGAAGGTCGTATCACGTACGTCATACGGTGCTGACAGACGCACACTAATGCTACCATACAGATCGTTGGTCCGTTCTAAACTGGACTATGCGTGCTTCGTTTATGGTAGTGCGTGTACGTCGGCAAAGCAAACGTTGGACACAATCCATCACACCTCTCTACGCATTGCTACAGGTTGCTTTCGCACGTCACCAATAGTGAGTCTTCTGGTGGAGGCCAACGAGCCGTGCCTGGCTATGCGTCGTGAGCTGCTTGGAATGCGATATGCGTGCAAGCTGCGTCAGTTCCCCGACCACCCCACCTATCGGTCGGTGTTTTCCCGACATACCCTGGCTATGTTTAGAGGGAGGCGACAGGGGACATCTGCCCGTTTCTGCGTGAGAATCCAAGCCCTCTTCGCGGACAGTGCTATAAAATTGCGTGGTGTGACGCGTGTGGAATCTTTAAAGACACCTCCCTGGAGACTGGCCATTCCAAATATCGATGTGTCGCTGACATCCTTGAGGAAAGGGGACGTCATTCCTCAAGAGCACAAGCTAAGGGCAATGGAACTTATATCGTCATACCAAAACTACACTCCGATATATACGGACGGATCAAAGACGGACGCTGGTGTTGGTAGCGCCTTTGTAACAAATACCGCAACTCGAACGTTTTCTCTCCCCGCGAATGCATCAGTTTACACGTCTGAGCTGGTCGCTATCAACAAGGCACTGAGTTGTATTGAGGTCGGACATGATGAACTGCGTGTTATATATAGCGACTCGCTTAGTAGCTTATTGGCGCTAAGGGAGTTTTATCCATCGAACCCACTGGTACAAGGCGTTTTATCTAGACTTACGACACTGAACATGGAAGGTAAACAGGTGGTATTCTGTTGGCTTCCCAGCCACGTGGGAATCAGCGGGAATAAGGCTGCTGACGCTACAGCGAGGCGTGCTGCTCGGGGCCCACGCACACGATGGATTCCTCTCCCTGCGAAAGACTTTTTCCCAGCCATTAGGAGCTCGGTTCTCAAGAAATGGCAGGACAGCTGGGAGTTCATGACAGATAACAAGTTGAGGAGAATCAAACACCATCTTGGTGAGTGGCCATCATCGTCACATAGAATTAGACGCCATGAGGTGGTACTATGCCGCCTGCGTATAGGCCACACATACAGCACTCATAGATACCTCATGAGTGGCGACCAAAGGCCACTGTGCCAAAGGTGCCACGCCGCATTGTCAGTTTAACACATATTGGTTGCGTGTCCCCGACTTGCCCATGAGCGAAGACGTCCCTTCGGACGCACTTCAGTATCGTTACGGGAACTACTGGGTAACGAGTCACCGTTCGTTCAATCAGGACAGCTATTCCGCTTCCTCTCAGAAATCAAACTTGCTGTAATATATGCGCCTCAGTAATATCACGTTTGGTAGGTGTTGAAATCGTTATGGTTCTACCGTGCATCTTGACCGTAATGGGTCGATGATGTATTGTACAATAGGCCGTCTCGATTAGTTTTTTGCCTGGATAACTCTTTTTGACTAACTAAGTTATGGGCGCTGCATGACCATAGCAGTCGATGCGCCCCTAAACTACAATAAACAAACAAGCAAATGAATTAAACCGTCACAGTGCCAGCATAGTTGTCTCGTAGAAGACGATCGTGAGACTTGGGTTGGCCGCGCGGTGATTGAGGCGAGCAGTTCCGACGCACTGGCGGATCCAAGGGGAAGGGACCATGTCCGCAGAGGGTCGAAAAGGGCCAGTTTGCCCCTCCAACCGAAGGGCACAAACGAAGTCGTAAATTGCTTCCATGAACGTCGTGCAGCGCAACATTTTGCACTATATGGCCTTGACGCGGTACACAATTTATTTTCCCATCCCTCCCCCGGCCATCGGTTGAGATCTCTCGGACCAAATTTGTTCGCTTCCACCCTGTTCCCACCGTCGCTGGTCGGAGATTACGATTTGAGCCGTCCTCCCACAAGAAAAAACGCGGCTCGTTCCACCAGTACCCCGACGGCTGAATCGGCTCGTATTACGCGATCAGCCAGCGCGCGAAATCACCTCGGGCGGCTTACGCTCTCGCTAGTGCTCCTCAGTCAAGCGACGGATGCCGGAGGGGGAAGAACATGAAGAGACGTGACGCAATGTTTGACTACTTCCCAAATAGAGAATGGATTCAGAGCACGGTGGGTAGTGAAGCTTTTGAACGTGAAGAAGACCAGTTGTCGCGGTCTGAATGTGTTTGTTTGGTGGTTCGCGAGGCTCGATGAATATCGCGGCGGGTGATCCACTCATGGAGCCTTTCACACGATCATCGCAATGGTCGCTGAGTGATAGATTGCTGGACGGTGGTTATCATTTCTTCGCAAATGGACATCGAGGAGCTGCGCAGAGGCGATCACTGCGCTGATGGCTGACATCGCCGCCATCTTCGCCAGACTACGGAAGGAGTCCCAACGCAGCGCGACTCGCTACTTCCAGAGTTTCGTCAAGCCCACGACTCAGCCCTGGGAGAGTTGGAGATGATGGAATCTCATCAGACACCCGAGGGGCCGCTACCTATCTCCAGGCGTGTGCAGAACAGCCAGGTCACTACAACGTGGGGTGTTTTAACGACGCTAGTGAGAAAATACTGCCGACAGTCAACTAGGCGATATCCAATCAACCGGAGGTGGAAGAAGATGTCATGTGTAAGGCAATGGAGGATATGCCAGAGGTTGGCGATGCAGAAGAATTCGTCACAGTAGGGAAAATACGCGTGGCGTATCTATTTGGTGAGGAAATGCTCGACAGCATCACCACTGACGTGTTGAATTCGTGGCTAAAAATAAACAGAACAGCATGCAAGAATGTCAAGGAATGGCTTCTTAAAATGTTATGTAGCAGGGTGGTGTGACGAAGCGACTGCTGGTACCGTTCATGTGCCTGTTACCTCGGAGTATGGCTACGGAGCGCGCGGTTTCGCATTACAATATCTTGCGGTCAGGGCACAAGCTCTCCATGTCAAATGAAACTGCAAACAGACTCCTCCTGGTAAGCGGGATGTAAACCTTTCACTGGGACCCGCGCCCAGCGGTCGCCGATTTTCCCTTTTTAAACACAGAACCAAGCTACGTCAAGCAGCAGGAGTTCGCAAAATATATGGAACCACTAGGACGACGTGCTGTCTCCAGCAAAGCTCGGTGACGATAATCGGTATCAATTGTGCATTGTCTTACTCGTACAAATACAGCTGCCTTTCCGAGCGACATGGCTAGTGTGCGACCTGCGCATGCATGTAGGATGAAAATGTTAGTACTTTTGCCACTAGTTTGTGTGTTTCCTTGGGGATTTCCAAGTTTTTCCTTACACTTTTTCCCTTTACTTTTTTCCTTGGTCTTCTTCGGGTCTTCTGACCGAATGGTGAGATTTTTGATAAGGGTGGGGAAGTTTACCATTTTTAGATCAAATTGTTCTCATTTTGCAACGAATATTATTGCTGCGCAGACGTATCCAATGCAATGACCCTCACGGTTCATAGCCTCTACCAAAACTCCCAAAGTGCAAGACAGACTAACCAGACTAACTTAAGGCAACCAGACTAACCTCCTCCCCGTGCTCCTAAAGCAGTTTGGAAAACCTTTTTGGGAGGATGGTGCCCAAGAGCGGATTTATCATCAATTTTCTCAACAGTGGCTATGCGCTTATGAGAATGGTGATACGTCAATACAAAAAATATGTTGCCGTACCGTGAACGTCCAGGAGGTCCGCCATTTTCTGAAGGTCGGTAGAACGTTACTTAGGCGTGGCCACGAGCACGCAACAGGGGTAGGGGACCTAGCCCGGCGGAGGCCGGGCGAGTCTGGCCTAGTATATATATATATATATATATATATATATATATATATATATATATATATATATATATATATATATATATATATATATATATATACATGCGTAGATACGTAAATATATCCATGCATCTTTACGTATAATCTGTGTACAATACGTAATTTCATAGTCCTTGATGTTCACATCAATCAAGTAAATAAGAGCGAGTGAAAGATGGCGCACACATGGGGCACGGTCACGAAATGTCTGCTGTATCAATCAACATGCACATGGTACACTGTGCATTTTCTTGCAATACAATAGCATGACATCAGCATGAAAGCCTCCCACCACCGCCCTTCGTGCAGCCGTACTTGGTGACCCAAGCCGAGTCATTACTGGCACTGGCAGAAAACCATCACATTCCGAGAGACTGTAACTTGTATCCAACATAACTAGGCCGCGACCATCACCGAACTGAATAGGACATGCGTCCCATTGCAACATTCAACAAGTCGGTCCTCTGCCAGCTCAAGCAATCATTGGCTCAACTTGGTACTACGTGTTGGCTGACAACTTGCCACAAGACACACGACTGGCGCATTACTCAGACGCTGACAGCTCAATAGACCATTACTTTCCGCGTCTGCCACGTGGAGGCTGGCAACTAACCTTCCGCCGACAGTTCTTGGATGGTGTGCTGAATGAGCTCAGTTCTAACTGGGTGTAATTCTTCAAAGATCAAATATTTATGTGCTTATTGACATAATTCGCATCAGTGAATAGATTGCCATTAGGTACCCTCAGGCGGATTGACTACCATAAAATGGTCAATGTGCCTTTATGGTGTACTTTCGCATTTTCCTCGAACAGTGTATCAGATAGAAAATTAATACGAAAAATGAGGTTATATTTCGGTCGCTGGCCACCATCAAACAGCGTTTTGTATCGCTTGATGAAGGCCATGTTAATAATAGTCCACAGGTAGTACGCATCGTATTAATTTTTATGCATGGTAATATTTTCGAGGAGAACGTCAACACTTACCATAAAAAACATACGAATAATCATCTTCCTATTCACAGCACCGAAGTCATATTGCAACATTCAAGATGTCAGCCTTCTGCCAGTTAATGCAATGTTTGGCTCGACTCGGAGGCCGTTTGTTCTGACATATGAAACTTGAAAAAATAAATAATCAAAAACTACGTCAAATGATCTATTGCGTCACTGATTTCATAATATTTCATATAAAACGTCCAAAAATTATGTGAGGAGGGGCTCAAGTGGACCGATACTGAATGTGACGGAATGAATTCCTCAAGTCAAATTGCTATGAATGAAAATAATTTAGGTTCGTGTCTTCAAAAACATATCTAAAATTGCATCCCGTAACACAATATTTTGCACTGCGAAGTTTGTATGTTAAGGCACTATTTGCAGAGGGTGCATTTTATGCCCAGACGGGAAGGGAACACAATTAGCATAATGGTTATTAGCAGAGAAAGATCTCATTATACGATTGCTTCTCAAGACCTGCATTATATCTTATCGTGTTATTCGGACTAAAAAACTATCATTCTTGCGGTATAATTGATGACAATCTCAGTCCACCACTCCCTCCCTCCTTCCATACACTTCTCCTTCGTCAAATTAAACTGATGGCTCCCAGTCCACCACTCCCTGCCTCCCCCAACCACTTCTCCTTCGTAGAGCTACACTAATGGCTCCCAGCCCACCACTCCCTGCCTCCCCCATACACTTCTCCTTCGTAGAACTGCACTGATGACTCCCAGTCCACCACTCCCTCCTTCCATACATTTCTCCTTCGTAGAACTGCACTGATGACCCGGGATGTCATCTGTAATGATTAGAAGAATGGCTCAAACATAAATTGTCCCCACAGTGGAACATCTGAGCCCCGGGCTTGACGACGGCCCATGCCTCATCTAGAACATCGTTTCACAGACAAGGCAAGTCACGATTCAATCGGTCATCCGTTGCGATAGGTCGTCACATAAATCCTCGGAATACTTGGGGGCGGCTGGACAAACCTGGCTGGCACATGGGCAGAGTGAGACGCCAACGAGAGCCGGCAGAGGTCGAGTCCGAGGAGCACTGGAATAGTCGTCGTTCCGGCTCGGATCCGCCGGAGCCGGGATCACTTCTGCACGCTCTCGAGTGTGAAATAGACGAATTCTTCAAATGTTGATTCTTCCCGTGAATTTCTCAAGCATGAAATAAAGCGGATCTGTAGCCTTGATAGCGAGCTATGCAGGGCCTATCAAAATTCTACACCACGTCTGACATATCGGGTTAATAGTCTGCAAAATACCGAGCCTCTCGCCTGATGGCGAACCATAGATTGTCCGAACGCGTGGAAATTGTTATTGCTACCGATTCGTTGGGATTTGCCATCGGTTATCGGCAACAGGCAGCGGTGATTTGGCGGGCGTCGAGACAGCACTGGCCGCCGCCGCGCGCGTCCAGCAGGCCGACCGCCAGCTGCGGAAGCGGTCCGCCACCAGCAGGTGAGAAGCCCTCGCACAGGGTGACACGGCCACGCGGCACGAGCCGCCGCTCCCCTTGCGCCTCGTCGTCGGCCGACTGAGTGCACATATGCTCCTTCACTTAGCCGCAAGATAAATGGGCGCGGCCACAATGCGCGTGGAGGGCGCGGCGGGAGTGGGATTGGCGGCGGCGAGCCTGCTCTCGAGAGAAGGCGCGCCGCCTGCTGCCGCTCCCACCGGCCGGCCGACAGAGGTGTCGCAATTTTTCAATCCGATGACACCGAACAGCTGTACATCATCCGCGATATTGGCAGTCCAATGATCTATACGTGGCAAGGAAGGCGCCATAAATTGCTACTGATGGACGCGGCCAAAGGAGAGGCACGCTCTTGGAGCGGTATTCCCCAGTCGAGCACGGCGGACACGCCGTCAGTCACGGCGTCACACACGCCGTCACACACGCCGTCACACACGTCGTCAGACAAGCCGCCACACACGCCGTCACACACGCCGTCAGACACGTCATCACACACGCCGTCAGACAAGCCGCCAGACACGCCGTCACACACGCCGTCAGACACGCCATCACACACGCCGTCACACACGTCATCACACACGCCGTCAGTCACGGCGTCACACACGTCATCACACACGCCGTCAGACACGGCGTCACACACGCCGTCGTCACACGCCGTCAGTCACACACGCCGTCACACACGCCGTCACACACGCCGTCAGTCACGGCGTCACACACGCCGTCACACACGTCATCACACACGCCGTCACACACGCCGTCACACACGCCGTCACACACGCCGTCAGTCACGGCGTCACACACGCCGTCACACACGCCGTCACACACGCCGTCACACACGCCGTCAGACACGTCATCACACACGCCGTCACACACGCCGTCACAGACACGCCGTCAGACACGCCGTCAGACACGTCATCACACACGCCGTCACACACGTCATCACACACGCCGTCACACACGCCGTCAGACAAGCCGCCAGACACGCCGTCACACACGCCGTCAGTCACGGCGTCACACACGCCGTCACACACGCCGTCACACACGCCGTCACACACGTCGTCACACACGCCGTCACACACGCCGTCACACACGCCGTCACACACGCCGTCAGACACGCCGTCAGACACGCCGTCAGACACGTCATCACACACGTCATCACACACGCCGTCAGACACGTCAACGTCAGACACGCCGTCACACACGCTCACACACGCCGTCAGACACGTCATCACACACGCCGTCACACACGCCGTCACACACGCCGTCAGACACGCCGTCACACACCGTCACACACGCCGTCACACACGCCGTCACACACGCCGTTACACATGTCACATGCCGTCCCACATGCTGTCACACACCCCGTCACACACGCCGTCACACATGCCGTCCCACATGCCGTCACACACGCCGTCACACACGCCGTCACACACGCCGTCACACATGCCGTCACACACGCCGTCACACACGCCGTCACACATGCCGTCACACACGCCGTCACACACGCCGTCACACACGCCGTCGTACACACACGTCGTCACACGCCGTCACACACGCCGTCTCACACGCCGTCACACACGCCGTCACACACGCCGTCACACACGCCGTCACACACGCCGTCACACACGCCGTCACACATGCCGTCCCACATGCCGTCACACATGCCGTCACACACCCCGTCACACACCCCGTCACACACCCCGTCACACATGCCGTCACACACGCCGTCACACACGCCGTCACACACGCCGTCACACATGCCGTCACACACGCCGTCACACACGCCGTCACACACGCCGTCACACACGCCGTCACACACGCCGTCACACACGCCGTCACACACGCCGTCACACACGCCGTCACACACGCCGTCACACACGCCGTCACACACGCCGTCACACACACCGTCACACACGCCGTCACACGCCGTCACACACGCCGTCACACACGCCGTCACACACGCCGTCACACACGCCGTCACACACGCCGTCACACACGCCGTCACACACGCCGTCACACACATGCCGTCACACACGCCGTCACACACGCCGTCACACACGCCGTCACACACGCCGTCACACACGCCGTCACACACGCCGTCACACACGCCGTCACACACGCCGTCACACACGCCGTCACACACGCCGTCACACACGCCGTCACACACGCCGTCAGACACGCCGTCACACACGCCGTCACACACGCCGTCACACACGCCGTCAGACACGCCGTCACACACGTCATCACACACGCCGTCACACACGCCGTCACACACGCCGTCACACACGCCGTCACACACGCCGTCACACACGCCGTCACACACGCCGTCACACACGCCGTCACACACGCCGTCACACACACGCCGTCACACACGCCGTCACACACGCCGTCACACACGCCGTCACACACGCCGTCACACGCCGTCACGTCACACACGCCGTCACACATGCCGTCCACACGCCGTCACACGCCGTCACACACGCCGTCACACACGCCGTCACACACGCCGTCACACACGCCGTCACACACGCCGTCACACACGCCGTCGCCGTCACACGCCGTCACACACGCCGTCACACACGCCGTCACACACGCCGTCACACACGCCGTCAGACACGCCGTCACACACGCCGTCACACACGCCGTCACACACGCCGTCACACACGCCGTCACACACGCCGTCACACACGCCGTCACACACGCCGTCACACACGCCGTCACACACGCCGTCACACACGCCGTCACACACGCCGTCACACACGCCGTCACACACACCGTCACACACGTCGTCACACACGCCGTCACACACACCGTCACACACGCCGTCACACACACCGTCACACACGCCGTCACACACGCCGTCACACACGCCGTCACACACCGTCACACACGCCGTCACACACGCCGTCACACTCGCCGTCGTCACACACGCCGTCACACATGCCGTCACACACGCCGTCACACACGCCGTCACACACGCCGTCACACACGCCGTCACACACGCCGTCACACATGCCGTCACACACGCCGTCACACACGCCGTCACACACGCCGTCACACACGCCGTCACACACGCCGTCACACACGCCGTCGTCACACACGCCGTCACACACGCCGTCACACACGCCGTCACACGCCGTCACACACGCCGTCACACACGCCGTCACACACGCCGTCACACACGCCGTCACACACGCCGTCACACACGCCGTCACACCGTCACACACGCCGTCACACACGCCGTCACACACGCCGTCACACACGCCGTCACACACGCCGTCACACACGCCGTCACACACGCCGTCACACACGCCGTCACACGCCGTCACACACGCCGTCACACACGCCGTCACACACGCCGTCACACACGCCGTCACACACGCCGTCACACACGCCGTCGTCACACACGCCGTCACACACGCCGTCACACACGCCGTCGTCACACACGCCGTCACACACGCCGTCACACACGCCGTCACACATGCCGTCACACACGCCGTCACACACCCCGTCACACACGCCGTCACACACGCCGTCACACACGCCGTCACACACGCCGTCACACACGCCGTCACACACGCCGTCACACACCCCGTCACACATGCCGTCACACACGCCGTCACACACGCCGTCACACGCCGTCACACACGCCGTCACACACGCCGTCACACACGCCGTCACACACGCCGTCACACACGCCGTCACACACGCCGTCACACACGCCGTCACACACGCCGTCACACGCCGTCACACACGCCGTCACACACGCCGTCACACACGCCGTCACACGCCGTCACACACGCCGTCACACACGCCGTCACACACGCCGTCAGACACGCCGTCACACGCCGTCACACACGCCGTCACACACACCGTCACACACGTCGTCACACACGCCGTCACACACACCGTCACACACGCCGTCACACACGCCGTCACACACGCCGTCACACACGCCGTCACACACGTCGTCACACACGCCGTCACACACGCCGTCACACACGCCGTCACACACACCGTCACACACGCCGTCACACACGCCGTCACACACGCCGTCACACACGCCGTCACACACGCCGTCACACACGCCGTCACACACGCCGTCACACACGCCGTCAGACACGCCGTCACACACGCCGTCACACACGCCGTCACACACGCTCGTCACACACACCGTCACACACGCCGTCACACACGCCGTCACACACGCCGTCACACACGCCGTCACACACGCCGTCACACACGCCGTCACACACGCCGTCACACACGCCGTCACACAGCCGTCACACACGCCGTCACACACGCCGTCAACACGCCGTCACACACGTCGTCACACACGCCGTCACACGCCGTCACGCCGTCACACACGCCGTCACACACGCCGTCACACACGTCGTCACACACGTCGTCAGACACACCGTCACACACACCGTCACACACGCCGTCACACACACCGTCACACACGTCGTCAGATACACCGTCACACACGCCGTCACACACGCCGTCACACCGCCGTCACACGCCGTCACACACGTCGTCAACACGCCGTCACACACCGTCACACACCGTCACACACGCCGTCACACACGCCGTCACACACGCCGTCACACGCCGTCACACACGCCGTCACACACGCCGTCACACACCGTCACACACGTCGTCACACCGTCACACACGCCGTCACACGCCGTCACACACGCCGTCACACACGCCGTCAGACACGTCGTCACACACGCCGTCACACACGCCGTCACACACGCCGTCACACACGCCGTCAGACACGCCGTCACACACGCCGTCACACACGCCGTCACACACGCCGTCAGACACGCCGTCACACACGCCGTCACACACGTCGTCACACACGTCGTCACACACGCCGTCACACACGCCGTCACACACGCCGTCACACACGCCGTCACACACGTCGTCACACACGCCGTCACACACGCCGTCCACACGCCGTCACACACACCGTCACACACGCCGTCACACACGCCGTCACACACCGTCACACACGTCGCACACACACGCCGTCAGACACGCCGTCACACGCCGTCACACACGCCGTCAGACAAGCCGTCAGACACGTCGTCAGACACGCCGTCACACACACCGTCAGACACACCGTCACACACACCGTCACACACGTCATCACACACACCGTCACACACGCCATCACACACACCGTCACACACGCCGTCAGACACGCCGTCACACACGCCGTCACACACGTCGTCACACGCCGTCACCGTCACACACGTCGTCACACGCCGTCACACACGCCGTCACACACGTCGTCACACACACCGTCACACACGCCGTCAGACACGCCGTCACACACGCACCGTCACACACGCCGTCACACACGCCGTCACACGCCGTCACACGCCGTCACACACCGTCACACACGCCGTCACACACGCCGTCACACACGTCGTCACACACGCCGTCACACACCGTCACACACGCCGTCACCGTCACACACGCCGTCACACACGCCGTCACACACCGTCACACACCGTCACACACGCCGTCACACACGTCGTCACACGCCGTCACACGTCAGACACGCCGTCACACACCGTCACACGCCGTCAGACACGCCGTCACACACACCGTCACACACGCCGTCAGACACACCGTCACACACGTCGTCACACACGTCGTCACACACACCGTCAGACACGCCGTCAGACACACCGTCAGACACACCGTCACACACGCCGTCACACACACCGTCACACACGCCGTCACACACGCCGTCAGACACACCGTCACACACACCGTCACACACGTCGTCACACACGTCGTCACACACGCCGTCAGACACGCCGTCACCGTCAGACACGCCGTCACACACACCGTCACACACGCCGTCACACACGTCGTCAGACAAGCCGTCACACCGTCACACACACGCCGTCACACACGCCGTCACACACGTCGTCACACACGTCGTCACACGCCGTCACACACGCCGTCAGACACACACACGCCGTCACACACGTCGTCACACACGCGTCAGACACACCGTCACACACCGTCACACACGTCGTCACACACGCCGTCACACACGCCGTCAGACACACCGTCACACACACCGTCACACACGCCGTCACACCGTCACACACGCCGTCACACACGTCGTCAGACACACCGTCACACACGCCGTCACACACGTCGTCACACACGTCGTCAGATACACCGTCACACACACCGTCACACACACCGTCACACACGTCGTCAGACACACCGTCACACACACCGTCACACACCGTCACACACGCCGTCAGACACGCCGTCACACCCGCACACGTCACACACACCGTCACACACGCCGTCACACACGCCGTCACACACGCCGTCACACACGCCGTCAGACACGCCGTCACACACGCCGTCACACACGTCGTCACACACGCCGTCAGACACACCGTCACACACGCCGTCACACACGCCGTCAGACACACCGTCAGACACACCGTCAGACACGTCGTCACACACGTCGTCACACACGCCGTCAGACACGCCGTCAGACACGCCGTCAGACACACCGTCAGACACACCGTCACACACACCGTCACACACACCGTCAGACACGCCGTCAGACACGCCGTCACACACCGTCAGACACGCCGTCACACACACCGTCAGACACACCGTCAGACACACCGTCAGACACACCGTCACACACACCGTCACACACACCGTCAGACACGCCGTCACACACGACGTCAGACACACCGTCAGACACACGCCGTCAGACACGCCGTCCGGCGAGTGAAGCTTTCGCCGATCCCGTGGATTGTCTCAACGGACAGCGAGGTACACACGGGGTCCATGAGTGTGTCGGAATTATTGCATGTCTGAGCCTCCTGGAAAGTCGCTCATCTGCAGTGGACTGTGCCATAGTTGTTGTCGTTTTTCCTGCGCAGACAAGCATTCCGATGGCGTATGTCCTAAGCACACTCTGAATGAATAGTGGGCGGTTGTTTTATGCACGGCACGTATCCCCGCCCTCGTAATACAATCCGATACTCAAGGTCCAATTTGGCCAGTTGAGGAACATTCCGGACGTTATTAGCTTGGCGATCAGCCATTTTTTCGCCGCCCTGCTGAGGAACCGTCGGACGGAGGTGGAGAAAAGACTATGCAAAGGGTGAAGTAAATTAATTCAATCTCCGCAAATGAAAGAGCATGACACGATCACGACACACGAAATTTGCGACATCAAATATCACGTGTTTTTGTGGTTCATGTTGAAAGACGCGCTTCCAATATATTCGTAGGAGAGAACGAAGCTTTCCTATTCAGTACTGAAGTATTCAGTATTGAATATAGGTATTCAGTACTGAAATGTTGTAATAACACACCAAGGGATTCCCGGAACGTCACAAATATGTTCTCGCGCACGGTGGGTTTTTACTATGTGTAAACAGGAAGGCCGCTTGAGCTACCTGGTATGTTATCGGAATGAAAACCTGTGTGCAGAAAGCCCACAAAAGTAGCCCGTCTCAAGCGGCTATCAAAACGAGCCTTTCCTTTGATGTTGAAACGAACGAAACCGTCATGTCTTGCTTTCAGATGAGAGCAACCGGTTCCGATATCAAACCTATATACTTTTTATCTGTGCGAGTAAAAGATTTCCCCCAGCTTTAGCTCGTCACTGATGACTTGCTTCAAACGCGAATTAGGTTCGGAGGGCGTTACCATGGAGCATGCCACACCCCGCGGCGATTGATAGCTCTTATGCACTATGCGGCCAATATTTTGTCACACATATAATATCTGTCTCCTGCGCAGCATCAGTTGGGAAGGATGAAGAAAGAAACATTGCGGAATCTAGTACATTGGAAAGAAAACCAAAATGGACTTGGTGTTGAGAGGCAAACATAGAGACAACAGATTCACTAAAGTGATATTAAACGTCGTCTCCGCTATGCACAAGTTCTTGCGGTACTTTTGATGGCACACTCTCTGATGTTTTTTCTTCAAACCTTGATCCATTACCCACACCTGATGGTGCAATGCTGTGCCCATAGCTTCGTCCGTCAACGATTGCTACTAATGCAATAAATACATCCGGTAGGGACGAGCCTCAAGAGAATACCACTGAGTGACGATATGAAATGGCTAGCTTTCCGACTATAGTCCAGATTGATAACGTGCCAATGGCCTCTTGCATTGTTCGCATTCAGCATCGTAAGCGGAACTCGCAAGCTGTGGCTTTTTCATAATGTTCAATAACCATCCCCAGGTTCCGCAAGGATCATTCGCAAACTGCAACAAAGCACAAAGCGCAGTTGTAGTCGACAACCTGGGACAGGCGGCACGATTGCTGTATCGCCTCTCGCCCTGCCAAATACCCCACTTAATCTCGTTTCTCTCTTCTAATTGAAAGCGCTTCGAAACAGCCTCGTAAATCGGCGGATAAGGGATTTATAACAGATTGATGCTAGCGTCGGCAGTTCGGTGGAATTTTGGCGCGCGGCCAAACTTTGCTGCAGGGTTTCTTGTGGTGCTGAGCTCCTGTTTTGGCCGTGTAGAGCGATATGAAACTGGGCCTGCTGTAAGGTCATTGAGTGCCATAACCGGGGCAGGCGTACGCGTGGTAGTGCGCTCGATACCAGCCTTTGTTCATCCTGTGCAGTCGTATGACCGTGCAACTGATCTACATCCCTCTGCAGGTGCATACTTTATATATATGCATGTATGTGTATGTATATGCAGTTAAATGCCATAGCGGATTTGTCGTTCTAAATCTTCCTCACGGTGTTTACGACTCCCCGAATAACTCGCTTGTTGCCTGGTCGGTGTTTGTTGAGCACAGATCCAAAGATATACATTCCGTCGGCATTTTCTTGACGCATGCCGTGCGACGTTTCGTCCATTGTTGGACATCCTACACACACACACTTATATATCTATTAACAACGTTCGGCCGTAGATGCAAACAATCTACATTATCGATCGTTGAAGTTATCGTTACTTCAGTTCAAGGGTCTGTTCTTAACCTAACATCACAGGTGCAAAGCAGTCGTTTGATAATTTTCCAGGAACGTTTCCAATATGCCTTCCAACGCCGCAAACCGATTCGCTGCCCGGCCCGGCGCCTATCAGGCCCGTTTAACGAGGCCAGCGAGTGATAGCAAGCCACCAAGTGGCATAAATAATTTGGCCAGCTAGACTTCTGGCCAAACTCGCAAGATGCATGAATCCGTGTGCCATTTCGATGTCCCTGGATGCGGAGATGCTTCAAAACCGTGTTATCATGCCCAGCACTGCGCAAGCCGTATCAAAATACATCGCGTTATGGGGCCAGCCGTCCGGTCCGCTCCGTTGTCGGCTGCGACCGTTGGTTGGTTATTGGTTTTACGACACGTCGACTGTTGAGTCATATAGCGTCGCCAATCTCTCACGCCGATTGGTCGCGGGCGAAGAGCGGCGACAGGTGAGACTCGAACTCACAACCTTTCGATTGTGAGACGAGCATCTTACCCCTAGACCACTCGTCCCCTCGGCTGCGACCGTGGCACAGCGCAACCAGCTCGGACGCGGCGGCAACCTTGAACTGACCTTGTAGTCGCCGAGGTTATGAACGGAACAGTGCAGAGTGATGTCACGGCCGACAGGAGCCGTCACGTTGCCGATCCACCTGACGGACGGGTAGTCGGCCTCGTCCGCCACAGCGCGTACGACGTCTGGCGAACACAAACGTACTTGGTCACGCTCGAATTTCAACAGGCCACGTGGTCGTCGGGGACACGTTTCTGGTTGAAAACGCCAACATCAACGCGACGCAACCTAACCACCCACATACTCATGAGCGCGAGACGGGAGACTCGAAGCACCGTCCCGAGTAATTTGTATATTATGTAATTAATAAGAGTAATTTGCATATGTGTGTATTATGCGTGCGCGATTATAAAGTATGGCAATAAACTGGGCAATTTATAATTAGAGAACAGGACCAGCATCACACTTGGAATGCTCTGCTTAGCATATTGATGACATATGGCAAGATAAATATAGAGAATGGGTGGGGTTAAACGTATGGATTTAGGATGTGATCAAATATAAGGCTGTGAGCTAGCTAAGATGAAGAGAATCAGTTATCACATCACGAACATGTTAATTAGAATGCGTGCATGAACTACTCAGCATATATAAGAATAAGCTGGCTTTCCAATGCTGGAGTCAGCCGGCGGGGCTGGTCTTCGGCTGTCATTTCGACCCAGCTGATCGGGTTCGGCTCGGTTTGGGCTGCAGCGTCACTGAAGTTGTCGGTCCCATGTGGTGGTGTGCGTGACTGAAGAAAGACTCACGTCCTCATGGCTCCATAACAACCAGCGTTCGATGCACATTCTCTCCGAGTGTTGAATCATCCGGTTCGGGATCTCCATTGTTTAATTATGTCGCCGATACACCTCGAAGCAAATGGAACGTATCACCACTGGCGGGATCCAGGTGCCATTTGGGTCATACCTCTGTGGCCGTGGAAGGTGGCCATCACATCATCCAGTCTCTTATGCTCAGAGCCTGGATTTTCTGTGCCATGATAGAATAATTCATAGAGGGCTGAAAACAAAGTTAGGGGTTCTCAAGTATCCCTAAGTTAACTTTAACCCCGAGTATAACCGCCCTCGTATGAAAATGTCTGAAAGTTATCATTATACATCAAGATATAGGCAAACCAGGCAGCGTTCATTCCGCTTCTCACGCATCCCGGAAGTTCCCAGGCTCTAGTCGGACAAACTGTTTGAGGTGTTGGGTCAACCTAGAGGTTCCCAGGCTCCGGTCAGACTAACTGCTTCAGATGTTGGGTGATCCGCGACAATTCGGTGTCAGGCTAAGCTTACGTAACCAAGTGAACCCTAAAGCAAACCGTCCTGCAGCCACCTAGAGTTGGCGCCTGAAGAATATTTCGCTTTCCCCGAATCGGGTCTGTGTGGACAGGTGGTCAGCCAGTCTACGGCTGCCTCTCTCCTCCCCTTCGTTGGAAGTCTGCTGGGCCCACCAAATCCACGATTACCACTCTGCTCTCCATTCGTTGGAAGTCTGCTGGGCTCACCAAATCCACGGCTACCCCTCTCCTCCCCTTCGTTGGAAGCCTGCTGGACCCTCCAGCGCGCATCGGATTATGTTCCGAATTGATGGCACACGGGAATGAAATGCTGGCGAATGGGGCGATTAGTGCCAGATAAATTCACATCGGAAATTGGAAAAAGGATATTGCATGGCACGAAATACGTACACCTACCTCGCTCGACTGCCACCAGCAGTGGTGCCAGCCATTAATGCCAGTTGTCGGCGCAAGAACATCATGGTATATATATATAGTTAGCTCATTGGTGGCCGACGCGGGCTGCATGCATAGCCTGCACCCGTAACGCCCGATGTCATCTCTTCACATCCAGCAGTTCACGTATAAAGACGGACTCCTCCAGGTCGGACATTGGTGTCTGTCTTAATAACCGGACAATCGTCGTGGTATATGGATGGAGTACGAAAAGCGCAGGAGGCTGACCCGTACTGCAGCCAGGGCTTGAGGCTGATCCCGGTCAGGCACCAGATTGTTTTTATATGTTCTAATTCTGGTGCAGGTTTTGTATGTGCATAGGGTTTATCAGCTTCGTATCAGCATCAGCGTTACATTGAGTAAGACGACATGATTGATGAGCGGCCCAAAGTAGGCACTTCACAGTCATGTATGCATATAAAGATGCAAAGATTGTCATTTGTTAGGCTTGGTCAAATTACGCATGTTTCCTATTGCAAGTGATTTGTTGATATTTCTATCGACTCGGCTCCCTTATTACGAAGGCTTCGAGAACGGTATGGAGACGTCAGGTTGAGGTTATAGTTAGATGAGTAATGTTCCATTTCCCTATGGGAAGGGTTCTACAAAATGCCCTGAACATCCTCTCCTCTCTGTGAATTGCCAGGAAGGATGCTTGTGAAAGCCACACAACTTGATGGCCACGCGATTAATCAGTAACGTATCCTTCGTTCTAGCTGAAGGTACACTTCTTCGTGACATGGCGCTGAGGTAAGTGAAAAGGTCACTCAAGAAGCGATACTGACGATTTATATTTTCATGCACGTCTTCATGCATACTGCTGATGCTGAGCAGCATTAAAGTATGAGGGGGGTGGGTGGGGGGGGGGGTGGCAGCTGTCCACTCTGCCCTGCACGTTTCCTCGCCTTTACCAGAGGTTCAATCAGGGCGTCTCATCTGCTTCTCGAAGTCGAATGTCTGCAAGCTGTTCACAGTTGGCTTTCATCGGAAGTAGGCTATCACCGCCGCGGGTGACGCCGTGTTCGCGAGCCGACCTCGTACGGCACGTGCCGCCCCCGCCGCGGCCGACACGTGCCGCCCCCGCCGCTGTCGCACGTGCCGCCCCCGCCGCTGTCGCACGTGCCGCCCCCGCCGCGGCCGACACGTGCCGCGGCGATTGGCCCGGCCACGACGCGTTTACGGCGCTCGGCCGCGAGATCGGTCTGCCACCGCCTGATCGCGTTCGCCATCGGCCCGTAACGCTGCTCGTTCCGTCGCAACCAATCAGCGGCCGGTGGCGTCGACAGGTGGACGAGCACCTGTGACGTCACGGACAGGCGCCGGCGGCGGCGCGTCGCCTGCCAGACGCAGCCGAGCGTGCCGCGGCCTTAGCGCCTCGAGCGCACTGCTAATGGGACTGACGATGCTGTCGAAGTCAGGTGGCAAACATGGCATGGAGAGGTTTCGACGATCACAGGTCTCAGTGTGGCCGGCTGATATGCACCTTGGGATAGGAGCAGATCATACATGAAGAAGTTCGAAAATTACTGGTGAGGCTCGTTTCGCATTTGCGAAACGAGTGCTGCCAATTTGGTTGGTGTGGTCCACCCCACAATGCTCCAGGTTAAGAGGGCTAGGAGTTGGCGGGGCCAAAGCGAACATGGTGGGGCTCAATCTCCACCAGAACCATAGGGAGCTCCACCCTGGAGCAGGCAGGAGATTTACCCCCGTGCTTTTGAAGTACTTGTATGAGCGCTATGGTACTGCATGAAAGAATATGACCAAAATATACTTCGGAGACGTCGAAAACTCTCCATCACTATTGGTACCTAGATGCATGTTTTTCCATGGAAGATTGACGTTTCTTTTATAACTTTGAAGCGCCTCCAGACGGCTTATTCTGGGAAATTATTTGTGGTAGGTATGCACACTGCATAGCTCATTATTTGTCCGGACAGTCCATGTATTTACTAAGTGCATTATTTTCGGCTGCGTTCAAATTACGCCGGGTATTATAGGTACATGGCAAGGAGACAATTCTGGCAGGGTAAACAAAATGCTGCCTGATTCAGGTAAAGCGGCAGTATCTTATTAGCCGCGGTGTGGTGGCCGACCACCATGCGGACAATGAACAGTTCGGACTTGGGAAGCAGACATCGAGTACAGCTCCGTTCGACGCTCTCAGTGGCATTATCAACTCGCGTCATTGTTGTCATAGGGAATTGGTGGCATGTACTGCGCTTTTCCCGTTTTGCGAACAGTTTTCACTCCGAGATAAGATGCCGAGACACGTGTCGCGACGATACAGCCGCGACGGCTTCGCGCCGTTTTCAGGTGTTGCGACGATACAGCCGCGACGGCTTCGCGCCGTTTTCAGGTCTCCGCCACGTTTATTCTCCAGTGATAACACTGAGCATAACAGGGTTCGATGTCCTCACGCAGCCTCCGCGTGCGACTGCTTCTGTGTGACACTACCCAACCCCATTGGTGCTAAACAGGGGCACAGCCAGGAATTTCTTAAGAGTGGGGGGGGGACCCGCCAAACCCTCATATTATGGAGACTGCTGTCGGCGCTCGAGGAGCGCCGACAGGTTCCGGTGTGCCGTGGTGCAAACTCTCAAATGTCTTGTTTTATCTAGTGCATGATTTTTGTTGTTAAGAGAGGGCAGGCCCCGCCCCCACATTGGCTGCACCTCTGTTGTTAAAAAACATAATTCAGCGAGTGACAAACGGGGCCCATCCTGCCCACTATGTTCGACATTCACATAACCGAGCAGCGAAGCAATGGTTGCAATCCTGAAAAAAACGGTATGAGTGCATAGGTGGAGTGTCTGATCCGTCTGGATGGATTGAGCCCCTCTAACGTGTACCCGAGCCTCCTCCCCTCCGATCAATTATTTCGTATTTTAGAGGAGCGTCGCATGAAGCAGCCTCCCCCATGATTTAACGTAAAATATACATCATTGCCAGCCCCATTATCTCTGCTAAGCTCCGCTCTTGTGTGAGTGCTCTGCTACGTTCTGCAACTGTGAATGCAAATAAATCAGCTGCATGCTGAAGGCTGCTTACAAGGAACATCAAAATACTTAAGCAATGTGCATGCTTTCAAGCGTGGATGAAGCTGCCGTAGTGACAGTCTGCCATTTTTCACATTACCACGTGAAATGTGCACCTGTCCCATTTTCTCATAGTAGCATGCCTGTGCAATGATAGTGGATATAGTAAAAGCTAGCTTCATCTTCAGATCCAGGAACACTCAATGTTAGCAAAAATTGTAGAAATTATTGTGGTTTCGGCCATAGACCATTGTCACAATGCACTGTTGCATGGCAATAGGTAAATTCAAATAACGCCAAACTTGACAAAATCCATGCACCACCTCCACTGCGAGAAAAAAAATAAGAAACAATGTACGTAGTACAATGATATACGAGTTTCCTTCGCCAGATCCTTTGAACCAGAGCGAACATCATATTACTAGAAACCTGATCTCAGGAAAAGCCATCTTCATGCTTTATGCAAGTGATGCACAGCCGTCACGTGCTCGAATGGCAGCGAACCACCGCCTGTGGATTATTTGCCACTGCTTTTCATTCGCCTCTTCTATTATACCATCTTCACATTCTGTACAAGTCAGGTATAGTCAGTCATTATCAGATGACGAAGAGTTGTTCTTCAAACGGCTTCCGTATAAATCCTGACATTCAAGTGCTGGCCCAATAGCCTGCAGGTGGCATCTCTCGTAGACTTCGGTCAGCGAAATTGTTTATTGGATTCCTATCTAGTGTAGGCGATGTAGCATTACAAATTTGTCGATTTGCATGATGTCTAATCTAGCTGGCAAAAATATTTTCTCGAGATCGTCAGATTGAAAAGTAATGTTCGTTAGAAGCAATGGACGAGATATATTGACAGATGAAGCCTTTTAATTTGTATGCATGCACATGTATGCTACTGGGTTTGAGCAACGTACCTCTTTTCAGCCACTACTGTACTCTGTAATTAGACAAACACTGCTCAATTGTTACATAGCTTTCAAACGTAAGGGACAACTCCATGTAAATGTTCCCTTTATCTCCGTTGATATTTTCATGGTATGCCCAGATGGCGCGGGTACAATTGCGACGAAACAAGCATTCATTGTGAAGAAGAGGTGGTCGAAGCCACTCAAAAGAGAACCACCATATAGCGATCATTAATGAACATATGGAGCCACCATACAGCGATTAGCATGGAACAAGATCAATGTTTCAACATTTTTGCTCTGTTTTCAAAGGTGAAGGGACGCAAGTATATTCATTCATGAATAGGGCCAAGTGGTGGTGCAGGGGTATAATAGTCAAGCACTGCTCGGATTATTTACCTGCAATCATTCAGTTCTCCTTGCATCATTTCTCAGCTTGTGAACATGTAAACAGTCGTGAATCTTTGAACCACTTCGAGCGGAAACCAATCGTCACGGGACGGGATATACTGCAATGTAACGCTGGCTGCATGAGCCACGGTCGGACCGTGGCACCACCTGGTGACTGACTGAGACCGTCAGTCACCAGGTGGTGTCTGACACCAGGTCACTGCACGTGCTGGGCTGGGATTTACCGTCAGTCACCAGGTGGTGTTTGGCACCAGGTCACTGCATGTGCTGGGCTAGGATTAACCGTCAGCCACTGGGTGGGACCAGTGTAAATTGTGTGGACTAACTAGGAGGCACATTGCTATTGATGCAATGTAATATTCTGGCGCATTTACTATGCTTAAGCGGCACTAGCATACGTATGTACATTTATGTGTGTTTGTGAATGTGGGGGCGACACATTAAAGAATTATCAGAACAAATACAGAACTACCATAGTTGTTGTACCATGATGCGAGTGTTGCAATGGAACCAATGCTGTTTCCAGAAACTGCACGCGCAGGATTTGCTCGTCACGTGATTCGCGAATGTCTTCCGATCGTGTAACAGAGTTGGTTTTCGGGACACTTGATTTCATAAATTTAGCCCCCTCCCCACAGTTCGCCTGTCGTGACGGGTTCCGGCAGGTACCCGGCGCCAACCTGTCTAGCTGCTTACGTCGACACGGCACCGACCACCGCACTGTTCCCCTCCCCCTTTCCGGCCGACACGCTGCACATCGGATCTGAAGGATGGGTATGGCGCTGCAGGTGTGACCTCGATACCCGGCCGCCGTCTTCAGATGATGAAATGTCTGGGGTGATGTGAATATGAATGTCAGTGGGTGATGTGAATATGAATGTCAGTGGGCTGCGGTGATTTGACCGTCGAGTGTCGCTATTGTGTCAGGCGCTGTGTCACCAGACCAGAGTCTGCAGTGCGGCGCCTCTGTCAGTCGGGCGACGTTATTGTGGATCACCAGTGTCCGGTGATGTGCTGAGACAGCACCGATTCCCACGTGAGGCCGAAGCTCTGGATGCTACCAGAGACGACTCTGATCTATGATGAGGTGGAATGTCTCTGATGTCTAAGAGGAACGGCGCGCCCGCCGTTGCAGTAGAGTTCACATAGTGCGAGCTATTGTACAACGTGTCGCGGGCTGGGTCACATGATTGGGCGTTGTCTGTCGTTTTCTTACCTCGCGGCGGAGCCGAGGGCTCCGCCAGGACTTGTCACCGGGCAGTCGACGGGAGCGGTTAGGGGCTTGGCCCTCCAGCGAAGGCGACTGGTTGTCAGGCCAGTCGTCAGAGGTACGTCTGAGGATTCTGTCTGAGAATCGCTGTATGATTGCTGACATGTAGTCCTTTTGTATGAGAGTTGTAGCACGGATGAAGACCGGTCAGTATGTCAGTTGAAGTATCGGTGTGCTGGATTTGTGGTGCCTGTCAAGATATTTGGATCAGAGCTCGGATATTGAGATACAGAGCCATTGAACCTATACCCGGGAGTTTATCGTCAACGTTGAGTTCCATAGACTATTCACGTAGCCAAAAGTAGTCTTGCCCCAGTCATACGCGAAATTGCTGATAAATCCAGGGGCATGTAAGAACTTCCCTACAATCGTCTGCCTGCTTGCAACAAAGTTGATCAGAACAAGGAGCAAACCAAGTATATACAGATCTTTTTGATGTTATTAGAGGCTGTTTCATAACCAATGAACAAAGGTTGCATCTTAAAATTCATTTATGCAAGCATGCTCATCCCAGTCATCAATTTAATTAACTACCTAATGCATATTCGTTTGCTTGCGACAGCATTTATGTATTGATAGACACTTGCATGGACACAATGGGCTCTATTCAATGGCCGCTATCAGAGATATTCGCAAGGGAATGTACGGCTAAATGGAAGGTGACTCTTAAGACGCCGAGAGTGATGGCCAGCACCAATGTCATGAACGGCACCACTTCTTGAAATGCATTTCCGACTCTTAATTCTGCCATTCTCTGAAATAGCATTGCTGTCACTCAAAACTCCGGCCTTTATGACGTCCAAGCAGAGCTGCACATTTCCAATGCGATGACATTTGCATATCACCAAGCGATGCTATGAATGACAGTGTTTTCGGTTTCATGAGAAATGATGTACCAAGGGATGTCACTCATTAAGTGCCTGTCATTGCTACGATATGATGATCAATTCCATATAAAAGAAGTAAAAGCTGAAGCTTAATATACCACTAGGATTTCATCGAAGAGTGCTTCACATTCAGTCAACCACGAAACAAATTAGAAAGTAGTTGCTAAGCGCCATTGCAGCCATGCGCCTGACAGCTCCCAAGTGGTCCGGTATTGCACATTTCTTGCCACCGAACACGATTTGTCGATAGATAGTTTTGCAGCGCACAGACACCACCTGCATCTGTATGTTTCTGAACGTGCCACCAGACGTAGATCGAAGGAGTATCGAGTCGCTGCAAGCTGTGCTTTCAAATGTAAAGTAATCGGCTTACTTTAAATGCATTTTTTCGGCACTTTGTGAGTCGACATAAGCTCGTGATGGAGCATTCTTGCAGGCCGGGCACAACTGTAATTCATGGTGTTCCACCAGCCGCGACCATTGACGGCACGCAGACCGTCCAAAGTGCCTCGGAAATGAAGCCGGCATGAATCCCGCCGAGTTTGCGAAGTCCGTCGGAGGATTTTCGCCGAAGAGTTAATAGAGCTGGAATGTAGATTCTGTGGCGGCGAGCCGTGCGCGGATCAGGTGGCGGTGGGCGAGTCGTCCGCCGAGCCCGGCGAGAGCCGCGCCACGTCTGATTCGGAGAGTTGGTGCCGCCCGCGCGACGCGTCCGTCTCCACCTGTACGAGACGTGTGTGAGCTGTGCGAGACGTGTAATGAGCTGTGGCCGCCGAATCGCTTGTCAACTGGCCACAAGTTTCGCTCGGCCGTCGTGACTCACGTGACGGGTGACGACCGCCGGTCGGACGGCCCGACGAGACAGGCGCGCCGAGGCTGACGCGTCTGCCCGCGTGGCCCGGATCGGCCGACTTGTGATCGACTCGAGCCGCCAACACTCGGCGCCGACGCCGACGACCGGCGTGGTTCACGTGGGTTGGTGACCCAAGTCTTTTGTATGTACATCTACTGTGCACACTACTGTACACATGTTCAGTTCAATTTTAATTTTAATTACAATAATTTTCATATCAATTTAAATCTTAGATGTCCCTTAAAGATGGAATGTTAATCATGCATTGTCGACCGCCGGACAATGACGATGCTCCATGCAGCGTGGTGGATGTTCTGTCTCCTGTGTGGCCGGCGGACGCCAGGCTGGTCGTCACCAGCCCGTTCCACAACGGCTGATGTGCACCGCGATGCAATGCCGATGACTTCCTCTAGTACGAATGGAATATAATTGCATTATCTATAATTTATATATATGTATATATATATACAAAATGTGTCGCATGATTTACTTATTAAGCAATACATTCAAGACAAAACTCAAGTGGTACATCCAAGCATCGGCACTGTATTTTTAAAGCACATAACTCACAGGAACATCTAGCCAATCTGCCGACGTCTGACACACCATGACACAGGAATTGAGAGTTGTTGGATGTAACATACATTTTCCATTACATTTCTAGGAAATATGTAGCATAAGGAAGGAAATGGTGATAAGGAAATGGTGGATGCTGCCAATGCATGTTTTTGCCTTTACATTTTTATCTTGAGGATGTGAAGTAGCATTTTGGAATAAATATGAATGTGCATCACTTCCGGATGGTATACCTTGACGCTCCCAAACATGTCGAATTCTCAGCACTCTAAAAGCTGTTTATTTACATATCCGATGCTATACAGAATACACTACCATAAGAGGCTCCTTCCTTGAATCTCGTTCGTGTTGTATCAGTGCCTGAATAAGATCAAGTGAGTCTTGAATTCACTCGAGGCGGAACAGCTTCAGCGGGGATCCTTTGAAGTGGATTTTTCCCAGCCTATACCATAATGCTGATGTTAAATGTTCGCATTTAAGGGCGGCGATGCACCCTACCGCCTCGTACGTTCCGACGCCCGTGATGGAATTACGTGTCCGTGCCCCCACCCCACCCACCCCTAGATAATGTCAGAAGCTATTAATGCAGTGCACTCCCTGTCCAGTGGCTATTGCGGCGGGTTAAATCGTCTGCATTGACGCAGGAGACGCAATGGATTTCGGACATGAGGAGGGGGAGTGAAGCATGGATGTTGTTTCATGTTTAGGTGGGGGGGGGGCAAGTGTACCCTCAATGTTGGCTTTATCCCACCCCCACCCTCTCCAATAATTTCAGCTTTTAACATGGGTTCCCATGGAGTGTGCCCCCACCCCTACCCCCATCCCCCACCTTCACCCCCAATCGATTTGGGCCCGCACATTGCCTTCATGCATTGTCCCCCCCCCCTTCAGTAATTTTCAGATATCAACGTCCGTGGCGTGAAGTGTTCAGGCGTATCTTCTTCAGATACACTGCGAGAGTGCATGGCGGCAGCCCTGGCCCAAGTTCATCTCGAGCGCAAGAATGGGGTGTGAGGTCTGAAGCCGGGTACCTATCGCCCAGTGGAGCACCACAGACGCTGGCCATGCTCTGTACCTATCGCCCAGTCGAGCACCACAGTCGCTGGCCATGTTCTGTACCTATCGCCCAGTCGAACACCACAGACGCTGACCGTGTTCTGTACCTATCGCCCAGTCGAGCACCACCGACGCTGACCGAGCTCTGTACCTATCGCCTAGTCGTTCACCACAGACGCTGGCCGTGCTCTGTACCTATCGCCCAGTCGAGCACCACAGACGCTGGCCGTGCTCGTGCCGCCAGACCAGGCGGCGGCGGCGGTCCGGCGAAGTACACATTTGCAACACAAAGAGCCAAAAGTTGGCAGAGCACTAATTCGCAAAACTAAATGATATTTGGAATTATTGGAAGCTTAACGTGCATGGTACGCATTGCTACGGTGATGCTTCAGCAATATACTACACTCTGCATTTATAAATCTGCATTTATAAATGGCAACGAAACAAGTGTATTGTTGTTCAGAAGGACTGCTTGTAGTTCAGAAAACCCAGTTTTTCAACACTAGTAGAAGGTTAACTGTCTTGCTAATACCATAAGACATGGGCGTCGCAATCGCTGGGATTCCTACGGTCCGGACCCCAGCTTATATTTATGTGTGGTTTGCTCCACCTGAAAAATTGGCAAGCTTCGGGAAAATACATCTTCCCGAAGTTTCCCAGATTCTGCATCCAGCGGCATCTGAATCGGTTGGATGGACTCGCCTGACGGATTCGCCTTTTGTCCGCTGGGCGGATCTGCGACGAGGTCAGTGCTATGTCATGACCCGTGGTGTGCCCAATGAGTGCGCACGCCTGCCTGTCTAACTTGTCCTTAGATGTCCGCTACCTTTGAAAGGGTTGTGTAGCTATTGCATAGTATCGTGTATTACAAAACAGTAAACATTATTTGCATTTCCCTACGTGCTAGTGCTGTAACGATCATGTTCCTTGTTGCTTTGGTTTCCAGCTGCTGCATAAAATACTCCCTATATAGCAACAGCCACCAATAGCAGTAGGCATTGGCGTGGCAGGAACTCGAACCGGCAAGATATAATGGTGTGGGACCCGCTATATAACCTGGCATTTTATGACCGCGGGAACACGCTGTTGATGTGTGCGATGCGGTAGGTTGGGGGAGGGACTGCTTGTGTCCAGATTACACAGGAGCATACGAACATGGGAAGAGCAGAGGCTGAGCTTCCGATCAGCTGAACTGAAAATTTGCATCGCGCGATTAAAAGTAGCACATTTTGGGCTCCAGAATCAAAGTCCGAGAGAGAACCAGACTCCGAATTTTGTTTGCGCTAAAGGAGAAGGCACGGAATCGGGGGCAGAAAACGCTCACGGTCTTACCCATCTAGTTTGAAGATCATTCCTGTGTCCCTAGGGTTGGTCCCCCGCCCCCTGAGAACTGAAGGTGATGATGCCGTTGCCATAAGGACACCAAATGTGTGAACACTGCGCAACACCCCCTTAAAAAGTCCATGATCAGAAGAATACAGGAATGCAGCATGTATGGGTAAGGTCCAGCTGTGCATTTGGGTATTGGAGGCAGCATTTTTATCCACATTGCCTAAATTTATGATAGCGGAAATACAGACGGGCCAATTTACCATTGTTGTTGAATATAATACGCGAAAAAACACAATTAATAAATTTGTACAGCAGCACACCAAACCCCGCGACACTTCCAAAAATATGCCCATCTGAGACAAGCTATTCTTTTGGCCTGCTTGACGTACCTTGGCTGCAAAATCAGAGCCAGTGGCGGATCCAAGAGAGGAGTCATTGGGATATCCCCTTCCCCGTTGAGCCCCTTCATAGCCTAGGTGTTCCTTGACGACGTGTTTCAACATAGACCGTGACGAAGCACACAATAAATTTGGCGCTCTATGGGGCCTCCGGGCGATTCGTGAAAGCCTTAAGGCCGACATGGTTGGCCCCTGAGACGACGAAACGGGCCAGGGCCGATTGAGAGGGTCCCAAGCCGATGAAGAGCGCACGCGAGTCGACGGAGAGTTCCCACGCACAGAGTTCCCACGACGGAGAGTTCCCACGCACAGCCACTGAGAGCAACGGTCCGAGCCAATCTGAACGGCATCTAGGCCGACGGAGGGGCGTACAAGTAGCTGGAAGGGCCCCCGGGGGGGGGAAGGAATGGGCCTCACCAGTAAAAAGAACCCCTGAGCCAACGAAGAGGACAGCTGAACCGTCCGGGGAAGGCCACTGAATCGACGGAGAGGGCCCCTGGCGGCCAGAGAGGGTTCTGAGCCGATACGAATGGTGTCTGGACCCAGAGTCGCGCACAAAGTTCCGGAAGACGGCGCAAACATTTTGAATGGCTCCCTTGCAGACTGGGCCCTATTTGGGTGACATGGGCCCCTTGCCTACTCAGAAGCTATCTCTATTGGCCCAAGGGCCCTCTTACACTGGCCGGGGTCATCTCCGTCAGACTGAGAGCCCTTCCAACGACCAGAGGCCCCTTCCGTCGGTCCAGGGTCCTTCACATCGGCTTGGGGCCCTCTGTTGGCCCAGGAGCTCTACTTGTCTCGGGACTTTCTCCGATGATTTGGAATATTTTCCGGTGACCAGGGCCCTTCTTTCGGATGAGCCATCCGGGGCCCCTCCGTTCGCCCAAAGGCCCTTCATGTTGGTCCGGCCAGAGGCCCTCAGCGTCTGCCAGTCAGCACTCTCAATCGACTCCGGGGCCTCATTCATCGACTCAGAACCGCCTACATCAGTCCGAAGCCCACTACATTGACCCAGGGGCCGCCTCACGTCGGCACAGGACCGCCTACATCAGTCCGAGGCCTCCTACATTTGCCCAGGGGCCCCTCACGTCGGCACAGGATCGCCTACATCAGTCCGAGGCCTCCTACATTTGCCCAGGGGCCCCTCACGTCGGCACAGGATCGCCTACATCAGTCCGAGGCCTCCTACATTTGCCCAGGGGCCCCTCACGTCGGCACAGGACCGCCTACATCAGTCCGAGGCCTCCTACATTTGCCCAGGGGCCCCTCACGTCGGCACAGGATCGCCTACATCAGTCCGAGGCCTCCTACATTTGCCCAGGGGCCCCTCACGTCGGCACAGGACCGCCTACATCAGTCAGGCCTCCTACATTTGCCCAGGGGCCCCTACGTCGGCCGGGACCGCCTACATCAGTCCGAGGCCTCCTACATTTGCCCAGGGGCCCCTCACGTCGGCACAGGATCGCCTACATCAGTCCGAGGCCTCCTACATTGCCCAGGGGCCGCCTCACGTCGGCACAGGACCGCCTACATCAGTCCGAGGCCTCCTACATTTGCCCAGGGCCCCTCACGTCGGCACAGGATCGCCTACATCAGTCCGAGGCCTCCTACATTTGCCCAGGGGCCCCTCACGTCGGCACAGGACCGCCTACATCAGTCCGAGGCCTCCTACATTTGCCCAGGGGCCCCTCACGTCGGCACAGGACCGCCTACATCAGTCCGAGGCCTCCTACATTTGCCCAGGGGCCCCTCACGTCGGCACAGGATCGCCTACATCAGTCCGAGGCCTCCTACATTGACCCAGGGGCCGCCTCACGTCGGCACAGGACCGCCTACATCAGTCCGAGGCCTCCTACATTTTCCCAGGGGCCCCTCACGTCGGCACAGGATCGCCTACATCAGTCCGAGGCCTCCTACATTTGCCCAGGGGCCCCTCACGTCGGCACAGGACCGCCTACATCAGTCCGAGGCCTCCTACATTTGCCCAGGGCCCTCACGTCGGCACAGGACCGCCTACATCAGTCCGAGGCCTCCTACATTTGCCCAGGGGCCCCTCACGTCGGCACAGGATCGCCTACATCAGTCCGAGGCCTCCTACATTGACCCAGGGGCCGCCTCACGTCGGCACAGGACCGCCTACATCAGTCCGAGGCCTCCTACATTTGCCCAGGGGCCCCTCACGTCGGCACAGGATCGCCTACATCAGTCCGAGGCCTCCTACATTTGCCCAGGGGCCCTCGTCGGCGGGATCGCCTACATCAGTCCGAAGCCCACTACATTTGCCCAGGGGCCCCTCACGTCGGCACAGGATCGCCTACATCAGTCCGAGGCCTCCTACATTTTCCCAGGGGCCCCTCACGTCGGCACAGGATCGCCTACATCAGTCCGAGGCCTCCTACATTTGCCCAGGGGCCCCTCACGTCGGCACAGGATCGCCTACATCAGTCCGAGGCCTCCTACATTTGCCCAGGGGCCCCTCACGTCGGCACAGGATCGCCTACATCAGTCCAAGGTCCCTTATGCCATAACACTACGTGTTGCAGCCCAGCCGTTTTCGGAGCGCACTCCACTCCCCATCCCGCCACCCCGGTCGACAACAAAAAAGTAATGATAGGGCACTAAAGTTCAAGGGGCATAAAATTATGTACGCCCCTACCCCTAGACCAGATCCTGGATCCGCCACTAATCAAAGCACAAATGATGACGTCATATGTTTTGTAACTTATAATTGCTTAAAATACCACATGTAGCCAATCAGTAGTCGTAGTCGAAGCTGATTGGCGTCATTAATCAGATCGGTAAACTGCTTGCAAGCCATGACATTTGAAACCCACTGATTTCGCAGACGGCTGTTGTCATCGCGTTTACTTCGGTGGGCAGGCTCGCGAAGTCTGACTTCTCAGGTCTCCGAAAAGACGTCTCAGGCGATAATTTAGATACACATTTTCAGGGTTTATGCACAAATAAGCCTTTACAGGAACAAATACTGATCGCTTCAAATACGTGGGCATGTCAAATGCGTCTGCTTATTTATAGGTTTACGTCGTCGTATATGTAATTTAAAGTTTTCATATCAACATAATTGATGCGGCCGGATTCTCCATTGGGATGCCACGACGATTACCTCCCGCTAATGGCCGTTGCCAAACGGGCTATTAGCAACCTTAACCTGCCAAAAATCAGCTGGTCTGCCATCACGGATGGCGCCATGCCCACCTTGAGGCTGGTCTCTGCCCGTGCGACCCGCTTCCTGGACGAATGTCACCTGCTCGGACCGAGACAGTGGGTCAGCAAGTCCCGGCCTGGAGGAGCAGATCTCGCTCGCCACACTAGATCTCGCACTCGTCCGGCGGCTCTCAGGCCGCGTCAACGTCCTGGCCTGCCTGCTGGTCACCGACCACACGGAGGTGGTGGCTACTGTCAGTGTACCTGTGAGACGTCCGGGCCTGCCCTGCTGGTCACCGACCACATGGAGGTGGTGGCTACTGTCAGTGTACCTGTGAGACGTCCGGGCCTGCCTGCTGGTCACCGACCACATGGAGGTGGTGGCTACTGTCAGTGTACCTGTGAGACGTCCGGGCCTGCCTGCTGGTCACCGACCACATGGAGGTGGTGGCTACTGTCAGTGTACCTGTGAGACGTCCGGGCCTGCCCTGCTGGTCACCGACCACATGGAGGTGGTGGCTACTGTCAGTGTACCTGTGAGACGTCCGGGCCTGCCTGCTGGTCACCGACCACACGGAGGTGGTGGCTACTGTCAGTGTACCTGTGAGACGTCCGGGCCTGCTGCTGGTCACCGACCACATGGAGGTGGTGGCTACTGTCAGTGTACCTGTGAGACGTCCGGGCCTGCCTGCTGGTCACCGACCACATGGAGGTGGTGGCTACTGTCAGTGTACCTGTGAGACGTCCGGGCCTGCCTGCTGGTCACCGACCACACGGAGGTGGTGGCTACTGTCATTGTACCTGTAAGACGTCCTGGCCTGCCTGCTGGTCACCGACCACACGGAGGTGGTGGCTACTGTCAGTGTACCTGTGAGACGTCCGGGCCCGCCTGCTGGTCACCGACCACACGGAGGTGGTGGCTACTGTCAGTGTACCTGTGAGACGTCCTGGCCTGCCTGCTGGTCACCGACCACACGGAGGTGGTGGCTACTGTCAGTGTACCTGTGAGACGTCCTGGCCTGCCTGCTGGTCACCGACCACACGGAGGTGGTGGCTACTGTCAGTGTACCTGTGAGACGTCCTGGCCTGCCTGCTGGTCACCGACCACATGGAGGTGGTGGCTACTGTCAGTGTACCTGTGAGACGTCCTGGCCTGCCTGCTGGTCACCGACCACACGGAGGTGGTGGCTACTGTCAGTGTACCTGTGAGACGTCCGGGCCTGCTGCTGGTCACCGACCACATGGAGGTGGTGGCTACTGTCAGTGTACCTGTGAGACGTCCGGGCCTGCCCTGCTGGTCACCGACCACATGGAGGTGGTGGCTACTGTCAGTGTACCTGTGAGACGTCCGGGCCTGCTGCTGGTCACCGACCACATGGAGGTGGTGGCTACTGTCAGTGTACCTGTGAGACGTCCGGGCTTGCCTGCTGGTCACCGACCACACGGAGGTGGTGGCTACTGTCAGTGTACCTGTGAGACGTCCTGGCCTGCCTGCTGGTCACCGACCACATGGAGGTGGTGGCTACTGTCAGTGTACCTGTGAGACGTCCGGGCCTGCTGCTGGTCACCGACCACATGGAGGTGGTGGCTACTGTCAGTGTACCTGTGAGACGTCCGGGCTTGCCTGCTGGTCACCGACCACACGGAGGTGGTGGCTACTGTCAGTGTACCTGTGAGACGTCCTGGCCTGCCTGCTGGTCACCGACCACATGGAGGTGGTGGCTACTGTCAGTGTACCTGTGAGACGTCCTGGCCTGCCTGCTGGTCACCGACCACATGGAGGTGGTGGCTACTGTCAGTGTACCTGTGAGACGTCCGGGCCTGCCTGCTGGTCACCGACCACACGGAGGTGGTGGCTACTGTCAGTGTACCTGTGAGACGTCCGGGCCTGCCTGCTGGTCACCGACCACACGGAGGTGGTGGCTACTGTCAGTGTACCTGTGAGACGTCCGGGCCTGCCTGCTGGTCACCGACCACATGGAGGTGGTGGCTACTGTCAGTGTACCTGTGAGACGTCCGGGCCTGCCTGCTGGTCACCGACCACATGGAGGTGGTGGCTACTGTCAGTGTACCTGTGAGACGTCCGGGCCTGCCCTGCTGGTCACCGACCACATGGAGGTGGTGGCTACTGTCAGTGTACCTGTGAGACGTCCGGGCCTGCTGCTGGTCACCGACCACACGGAGGTGGTGGCTACTGTCAGTGTGCCTGTGAGACGTCCGGGCCTGCCTGCTGGTCACCGACCACACGGAGGTGGTGGCTACTGTCAGTGTACCTGTGAGACGTCCGGGCCTGCTGCTGGTCACCGACCACACGGAGGTGGTGGCTACTGTCAGTGTACCTGTGAGACGTCCTGGCCTGCTGCTGGTCACCGACCACATGGAGGTGGTGGCTACTGTCAGTGTACCTGTGAGACGTCCTGGCCTGCCTGCTGGTCACCGACCACACGGAGGTGGTGGCTACTGTCAGTGTACCTGTGAGACGTCCTGGCCTGCCTGCTGGTCACCGACCACATGGAGGTGGTGGCTACTGTCAGTGTACCTGTGAGACGTCCGGGCCTGCCTGCTGGTCACCGACCACATGGAGGTGGTGGCTACTGTCAGTGTACCTGTGAGACGTCCGGGCCTGCCCTGCTGGTCACCGACCACATGGAGGTGGTGGCTATTGTCAGTGTACCTGTGAGACGTCCTGGCCTGCTGCTGGTCACCGACCACATGGAGGTGGTGGCTACTGTCAGTGTACCTGTGAGACGTCCGGGCCTGCTGCTGGTCACCGACCACATGGAGGTGGTGGCTACTGTCAGTGTACCTGTGAGACGTCCGGGCCTGCCGGCTGGTCACCGACCACATGGAGGTGGTGGCTACTGTCAGTGTACCTGTGAGACGTCCGGGCCTGCCTGCTGGTCACCGACCACACGGAGGTGGTAGCTACTGTCAGTGTACCTGTGAGACGTCCTGGCCTGCCTGCTGGTCACCGACCACATGGAGGTGGTGGCTACTGTCAGTGTACCTGTGAGACGTCCTGGCCTGCCTGCTGGTCACCGACCACACGGAGGTGGTGGCTCCTGTCAGTGTACCTGTGAGACGTCCGGGCCTGCCCTGCTGGTCACCGACCACATGGAGGTGGTGGCTACTGTCAGTGTACCTGTGAGACGTCCTGGCCTGCCTGCTGGTCACCGACCACACGGAGGTGGTGGCTACTGTCAGTGTACCTGTGAGACGTCCGGGCCCGCCTGCTGGTCACCGACCACACGGAGGTGGTGGCTACTGTCAGTGTACCTGTGAGACGTCCGGGCCTGCTGCTGGTCACCGACCACATGGAGGTGGTGGCTACTGTCAGTGTACCTGTGAGACGTCCGGGACTGCCTGAGGGTCACCGACCACATGGAGGTGGTGGCTACTGTCAGTGTACCTGTGAGACGTCCGGGCCCGCCTGCTGGTCACCGACCACATGGAGGTGATGGCTACTGTCAGTGCACCTCTCAACCGTCAGTCCGTTGTAGCTTCCGGAACTATTGCGCAACGGCTTCCTACATTTGTGCTGTTGTGTGTGCGATACTCTGTCTAAAGATGCAGCTTTTCGACGCTGGACACGAGACCAAAATTGTGGGACTAAAGGTGCCCGAAGCGAAGCACATGCTTTTTTCAAATCGATATCAGAGACGAAGTATTTCGAGTATTTCAAGAGTCCCATCTGATGATTTTAAATTAATCCCAAACGTCATTGGTGCTATTAAAATGCATTACTAACAAATCATGCATAGCAATGCCCTGTGTGAATGCAACGAAACGCCGATATCGGAAGGTGTCCAGGGCGCATCGATCCTAAGTGGAACCCTTCCTGCCGAATTCGCGGACTCCACAGTGAGATAGCACTCGGCTGCACCGGCTTACGATCTCGATACACCGTCGCAGTTACATATAGCTGAGGATGAAGTCCATCAACCTACACAAAGTGTGCGGGTCGGATATCAGCGCAGGCATCGTCTTCGCGTGTGCCAACAAGCCGAGTATGCCTCTTACAAAATTATGCAATGCATCAGAGCGTACCAGGGGCGGATCCAGCAATTGTCATTGGAGCGCATGTCCGAAGGGGCGCCACTTCAAGAAAGCCTGGAGGGGCGCTGGGCGGTTTTGCCTTCCGAGGGGCGCCTTTTACTCCGAGAGGGGCGACTCCGGCGGAAACATTCGAGGGGGTGCGCTGGCCTTTCCGGAGCGAGCCTTTCTTTCCAAAGGCCTTTGGCTCCCAGAGGCCCTGGCCTTTCGCCCTTGTCTCCCAGAGGGATGTCCCTGGCTGAAAAAAAAGTTCGAGAGGAATGCACTCGCTATATGATCAACATGGTCGACGCGCCCTAAAGCCCAGAGGAATGCACTCGAGTCTTCCCAGAAGGGCACCTTTTCCCGGCCGGAGGGGCGCCTCCTTCCTATGGTGGGGGAATGGTACATACCCACAGCGCCCCTTGTATCCGCCCCTGGCGCGTACCAGGGTATTCCCGAAGATATGGCAAAAATGAGACGAAGAAGTAGCGATTACTTACAGATCAATATATATATTAGTCGCTTTTCACCAGTGATGGCTCCCAGCAGCACGGCTTCTTTCCACGGAGGTAGTGCTGCACAAACTAGCGGCAACTGCGCTCTGTTTGTGAGACCATATCAGACGGACAAATACGGGTGCCTTATACACAGCTTACTCGCCGCATTTTCAGAGTGTCAACCACAAGATTCTCATTCGAAAAGTAAGGCAGCCCTACCATTTGAAGGATATTGCAATTCAATGGTTTGCCTCTTAATTGTCAAGCCGAGTATGCCCCCGATATAGTCATCTATTGCATCTGGATTGGTTATATCCATTTTAGAGCCGCCTATCGTCCTAAGCCCAACAGATAAGAATTATATCGCGCTTATGCCAATGCTTCGAAATGTGCATAAAATATAGGCCGAATCAGCTTGGAGAAAAATCCTTTGAACACTCCATGGGGCAGTAGTGTTTTAAAGTCTTGCTAGACATGGCATAGTGTACCATCTAGCTCCGCAAACGAGAACAACCTCAGGAGCTTTTCAAAATCCATCGTCAATGTCACTCCGCCCAAAAATCACAAACGGCGCATATGCGTATAACCACACTAGCAGCCAATGTACAGGGCAACCCCGGCATGGATGGCCCGGAAGTTGAAAACAGAAACCAAGCCATGTAGGCACTGTTTGAGCGGAATCAGAGGGCCAGTATTATCGGCGGGCATACAAAAATGCTTGCAGCGATGAGACAGGCGGAAACACACGATCAGACCGGTGGAAGCACACGATCAGACCGGTGGAAGCACACGATCAGACCGGTGGAAGCACACGATCAGACCGGTGGAAGCACACGATCAGACCGGTGGAAGCACACGATCAGACCGGTGGAAGCACACGATCAGACCGGTGGAAGTACACGATCAGACAGGTGGAAGCACACGATCAGACCGGTGGAAGTACACGATCAGACAGGTGGAAGCATACGCAGAGATGTCCACCGATTTCCTGGAGTAAATATTTTCACCTCATCTTTTCAACATCCCAGACAACACTACGCCAACAAACGCTGAATTGCCAAAGCCCGGCGCACTACGTCGTTGATGATAAAGTCATCTTGCAAATGCCTGAATTAAAAGGAAGGCCTGCATTGTGGCTGTTCAAAAGGACATTTAACGTATTGTTCACATGCAGATACCTCAAATAATGTATCACAATGTTTTTGGGATGTTTATTTATTCACGAATTACAAACGGAATGAGGGTAGTTAACAGAAGCATAGTTGAGATACTGCAATGTGTTGGTTGGTGATTATGTAAAATATTATAGAGAAGCACGATAATGAATCTGATGAGAACACGTGGATGAGAAAAAGCAATGTAATCTGATAAAAGCACATGCGTACATGGATAGCATAAACAGCACGTACTGAAGCCCGCCTCTTCTACATCTGCACGCGATTGCGTGAAAGATATAAGGTCACAATCGAAGTTCGATAGAAGTGATAAAAGTGTAAACACACCAGATACACCTTAAACAAAATGCAAGAGATGTCAACACGCTAAATTGAGACGCGCCTACTAGCATCCAATTAACATACAAAGTACATCACTCAGGGTTGATATGAGGTTAACAAGTCAATAAGCAGGAATGCTGTGGTGTTCTGGCTGATAAAAGTATTAGTAAATCGCGGAAGTTTGCAAAACGGGCCCGACTGCATCGTGTTTACGAGCCCCTTCGGTATCTCAGATATGTCGTGTGTGAGGGTATATCGCAGCGGTGCACGTAGAGAAGAGCAGGAATGAAGAGATGAATTTCGAATTTATTACATTCCTGACAAAGAGGAACATCAAACTGTGCTCGTGTTGAGTCTAATGATTAATTTTTTTTAAACTGTTTCGGCAGATCAGCATGTGAAAGCGACTGCGCTGAGCCGAAATATGTATGGCGTAGGAGCGACACAAGAACTGTATTTTGTACACCGTTGATCCACGCAGTGTGCGATTTGGCTGCGTCCGTCCAAATGACGTTGGCATACCCTACTACTGAAGCAACATGTGTGTAAGTATGCTGTCAACAATGCGCTTCAATTGCATTTTGAATTTCTTCTTCCAGTTCGGAAGGCTCTTATGAGCAAACCCAGCTCCTGTTTGCCCGGCTAACTGCTTTACAAACATGGGGTGAACAAGTAATTTCGGGCCAATAATATCTCCAAATCCGGCTTTCTTCTACATTTTCCAATTCGATGTACCGTGATTATGTCATTCATTTGGACGGCCACATATTTGAGAGTCATCATGAACACTATAAATTGGCCAGGAGTTAGTGACGGTCCCCAATAGACGGATGAGGTTGCTAAACGATTCAGGTCCTCATGCAGCAGCAGCAGCAGTACGTCGGCCGGCACTTGATTGTTGAAAAAAGGTGTGACTTCGCCGGCGTAGCGTAGAAGCCGGAATGAATGGATTTTTGCAGGTCTTTTGGATAAATACAAAAAAGGAGCGGAGCTAGAATGGATCCCTCTGAAACACCGGTATTAGCCGGTGTCCAGTCGGATGTCTGTTATGAGTTCTTGTATGACGGGAGGCCATTGAAGGCGCATTTGTGGATTTGGTCTGATAACGGCAGCGACAGAATAAATTGCCGTTCACGATGACCTTCTGATACCTGTCGGACAAATCATAGACAAACCATTTAATTGCGATACCCTTCAATGCTAGAGCTGCCTTGGGTTGCAAATGAGAAGCTTCCGATGGGCACTGAAAAATACGGCCGGGTAATCTGTGTATGTGGCATGCGTATTTGTCCGTATTTGTGTGGTATTATGTCGATCCGTCGTCGTATCTAAGAGAAGACACTGGCATCTTCTGGTACATTGCATAATTTTGTAAGAGGCATACTCGGCTTGTTGGCACACGCGAAGACGATGCCTTCGCTGATATCCGGCCTGCACACTTTGTGTAGTTTGATGGACTTCATTCCCAGCTATATGTAACTGCGACGGTGTATCGAGATCGTAAGACGGTGCAGCAGAGTACTATCTCACTGTGGAGTCCGCGAATTTGGTAGAAGGATTCCACTTAGGATCGATGCACGCTCGGCATCATCCGTTATTAGCGTTTTGTTATATTCACACAGTGCAGGACTATGCATGATTTGTTAGTAATGCATTTCAAATAACACCAATGACGTTTGGGGTCAGTTTAAAATAATAAATGGGACCCTTGAATTATTCGAAACACTTCTTCTTTCATATCGATTTGAAAAAGCCACGTGTTTCGCTAAGGATCTTTAGTCCCCCAATTTTGGTCTCGTTTCCAGCGTCGAAAAGCTGCCTCTTTAGACGGAGTATCGCACACACAGCACCATTAAATGCGGGAAGTCCCGGCGCCCACTCCTCCCTACCACCCCACCCCATCATGTTCTCATGTGGACCCGTGACGTGGGCTCAGACTTCATCTTCAGCGAACATCGAACTAAAAAACTATGAACTCTGGTAATTAACTCTGGTTTGGTAAAAAACTATTCTCTACACTTATAGACTGTGCCGCAATACTCTCATGTGATGCGCCTCACTTCGGAATAATCGCCCTTGCTCACCACACGCGGATGTCGAGGATTTTTGGCGTTGCCAAATGAGAAGGAATGACGGCATGGGAAAGAGCGCATTACAGTCAGCCGGGCGCACATATTGAAGACGTCTTCCTGTTGCTTTTCTCTGAAGCTATGTTACTTATTCATGCGCGTGTCGAACGTGCAGACACAAAAACTGCAGATTGCTAACATAGTTCTGCATGTCAGTGCTTTTTGTTCGACACCTGAGGAGAGTAAGTGCCTCACTCAAAATTGCATTGCGTTCAATATGTTTCAGCACAGCGGAACATCCTGAAGTCCTGCAGCCAGGTAGATCAATGAGGCCGATCGGGGGTAGGTATCAGTTCCCACCTCCTACAGGTTCTTGCACATCACAGCTCTTCCAGCTCTTATCACAATGTGCAGCTTTTTAGTATTGTGAGAAAGAAAACGCCTGGAAAGCAAAACTAGATGTGATGCTACAGGCTATATGAGCAATAGTGTTACATTACAGTTTCCCTGCATTTGCAAAACTCTTGACCATGTTAGAGCATGTGCTGCAGTGGACCAAATACAGCCCTACCACACTAACACGGATCCCATCTGTACCTTTCAGGTCATGGTCAAAAATATTACAGACATCTAGACGACAGCCAGCTTCCCAGTGGTCAAGAAAACGTAAGCACGTTCTCCAACTGAGGTGATGGGGACCTTAAGCTGTCTCCCGGAATAAAAGACCCCAATTATTAGATATTTCTTTTTGAACCTTTTCAGAAATGAAATTTGCAACTTGTGAAAAAAGATGCTATAACCTACATTGTTGAAACACTTTTAAGAATGTTATTAAAATGATGGGACTCTTAATTCTCACTGCAAATTGTAACTTTTTAGTTGGTGGCTAACTATTGCATCATTTTTTTACCTTCTCATGACCTAACCTATCTTATCCTAACCTATCATAACAGCTAACCTAGCCTAATATAACCTACCTAACTTGATGTCTTCTGTTCAGAAATACCCTAAAAACTTGTTTTCTAAAATTTTGAATGTTATAATTATATAATAATTATAAATTTGCACAAATATGAACGGACGAAAAAGGAACAATATTCTTTTCTGGGAAATAATGGGATTTTCTTTATCCTCCGCTTTCTCATAAGTCAGATATTAGCTCCGGAAAAGTATATATATATATATATATATATATATACTGTGTTGTGCAATATTATTCCTTGAAATGTGACACCGGGATGGAAATGCAAAACACCTATTCCATTACCTACATTAAATCAGATGCATCTCATAAATACCTGCATGGTGCAAATTGTGTATCTAACAATCTAACAAGTGCAGATTCTTCCTGTGGTTGATGTGCCTCTTCGAAGATGATACCATGCATTGCAAGCTGGACCTGACATTGATGCTGCTGGGATTCAGGCATACCTCAGGTAGGTACTACCCAGGTCCCAGGTAGGTACCTAGGTTCCTAGGTAGGACATAGTATAGAACCCATGGTTGATCATTGGAAAGACCTAGCTGAATCAAAAGCAATTTGGTGCACTCCAAACTCTTTGACACAGTGCAATGGGTGCAACAAGTGGGTCACCCCTCCTCCCCCCATCCACCCACCCTTTGTCTTGGATAAAAGGTAGTGCTTTGTATGAAGAAAAAAAAATTACAACTTGGAAGCTGAAAATATTTTCCGAAAAATATAAGGAGTCTTTTTTTCTTTCTAGGGGTCAGATGGTAGACACTCCCTGGTCAGGCCCTATGTCCACGTTTCGTTCTCACCTGCAATCCAGGAGTGCCATCTTCCTCCATCACCATGTGCCGTGTTTTTTTCAGCTTAACCGGCTGAAACCGGATGAAACTTTTTAACATGCCTCTTGATATTTTTTCCTAAGCCATTGAATACACAGCCTTTGCAACCACATCTGAGTTTCTCACTGGAAGGATACCGAGGGGACATCTTGGGGTCGGAACACGGCTACCAAAATACTTGTCGCAAAATACAACGGCCAGGATGCGTGTTAATTCCTTCGTAGTCAGGGACACAATGCTGACTTCCAACGAACAACTTAGGGCTAGAACTAGTAGGCATCTACTTACTCAACTTTCGCAGCTTTTAAAATATGTCAAAATAACTTCCTCATTTTGAAAATAATTGTATCTGTTCTTATAATTTGCTCACGTTATGTTTCAACATGATTGTTGTTGATTAGACAACTGAAGTAAGTGTGGAAACAAAAGCATTACTTAATCAAATCATTTGGGAGATAAATGAATGCATCAATGACATCACATGACAAGTGTATCATCAAACGGTGTCACGTAATGGACAAGTGTATTATCAAACGGTGTCACGTAATGGACAAGTGTATCATCAAACGGTGTCACGTAATGGACAAGTGTATCATCAAATGGTGTCACGTAATGGACAAGTGTATCATCAAACGGTGTCACGTAATGGAAAGTGTATCATCAAACGGTGTCACGCAATGGACAAGTGTATCATCAAATGGTGTCACGTAATGGACAAGTGTATCATCAAACGGTGTCACGTAATGGACAAGGAAACTGAGGATATTTAGCTCTGCGGAATATGTAATGAGGCATATGAGGGTATTTCGCTCTGCGGCCCGGGTATGGCGAAGAGTAACGCACTCGATAATGTCAAACTTCCGGAGACAAACGTTGAGGTTCTGCTCCGCATCATGAATGCGTTAAAATCACTATTAGTAATCACTGCATGGAAGAGGTGTTGACAACTTGCTCCAACCGCTCAAACCAACTATTGGACCGGCAATACAAAACATCTGATGCTGAGTTCATGGCTGTTTAACTTCACACAGTTTAAGCTGCACTGAAAACGAATGGAACACACACTCGGCGGGATCGGGGATATCGAATCGGTTAATCTCAATAGGGGTGGTGGCAATTTCTAAGCATATTTTATTCCATGCAATACCCATGGGGTCGATTTTAAGCTGGCTTAAAATTGCGGACTCTTTCAAAAGCGCTGCCCCTGTACTACCGATTCCCACGATCTTAAGGAGCTATTCCCCGACCATGGGGTTTATGGTCGGGGAATAAATATATGCGTTGCCTCTCATACCAGTGTCGTCACCTTAATTGATCGTGCGGCACCCAGACTAACGTGGCGAAGGTGTGTATGTGTGTGGAGGGGCTCCCCATTCGTGATCAGCCGTTGCACTGCGAGATCAGATGAATATTCGTCTCTCCCCACTCCTTCACCACCACTCACACTCGAGCCTTAAACCGCCCAAGCTTATTTCACGGAACCTCGACACCCAACCCAAGCGCTCCTTGCTTGGCTGGCCAAAGGCAGTTTGCTTCTCCAACCTGGTTGGAGAGTTGATGTTTTCTCGCCCTCTGCGCTGCCATGCCGGATCAGATTCACGGCCACATGCTGCTCACGACCTGCTCGCGGCACCGAGACCCTCGTTTCTCAAGACACGCGACAGGTTCATCAGCTTGCGGGCGGCGGCGCAGCCAGGTAGATGTTTCTGTGGGGTTTCAGGGACGTCCCAAGGACGTTTCAGGGACGTCCCTCGGCATGGCACATCCTGCATGGATCGCCCGCCGTCTAGTTATCCGCATTAAATCCAGAGCTCTGTTAACGAGGTGCGGGTCTGAGCTTCCCGGCGGCAGTGTGGTTACGCCACTGTCAGTGAGCGGACCGGCGTAGCTCCTCACCGGCCGTGTCGAAGGCAGTGGTGTGTCGGCCCGCCCAGATGGACGCAAGCATCAGTATGCAGGCGGTCCCTCTGTCTCGGCGTAACTCGCTATCGGTGACCGCGCCGGCACAGTCGCCCGGCCCCTACACACAGCGACAAACACGGATATTGAGCCGATAATTCGCCGGCTCGGCGACACCCGCCTTCCCGGCGGGTGGGGCTCCAGTCGCGCTGCCGCTGCCGGCGCGCATCAGGCGTGCGACTGTCTCCGTGTGGGTATCTCCGTGTGGGTACCGATAGCGTGCGAACGCATGCCCTCCCTTATCGGCAGGCACCCGCCGGTACTAGCGATGAGTGCAGGTCTCCCGATTTTGCTTACGCTAAACACTACGCTTGGCAGCATGGGTGTAGATATTGTGGGGACAGTGGGGGGCAACTGCCCCATACAACTTGGAAGTTGGGAGGGCTGTTTCCCCTCAACTTTCAGTACAGGCTTGACTTGTACGGTTAGTGAAAAGCGAAAATTTTTTTTTAATACCCGATGTGTAAATATAAACTCTGGTGTACTTTGACATGACATCTGCTGTAATCAGCTGGAGACGTCACATCGTAAACTTATGCTCCTCTGTCCCCGCTGCAGTCTTCATACCAAGTGTTGAGCATATGCGAGGGCACCGCGGGATTTATTTAGAGCCACCGACGGTGATTCTTGGGACCATTGAAGGAATATTTGGACCGCAGTGTGACTTTTGGGGCCCAATGCGATTTTTTAGGCTGCGGCGCGATTTGTCGTGTTTCAGGCGTGATTTTTAGGGCCCAGGCTTCGGTTTTCGGGGCCCCGAAGTGTGTATTCGGATTCCCGACGCCAGTTTTCTAGGCTCGACGCCGTTTTTTCGGGACCTCTTCTTAATATTTGCTGAGCCCGGTTCGCTTTCACGGGTTGCACTTTTTTCTCGGGTGACGAAATATCACCGGGGCAGGCTGGTATGGAACGCACAACTCTCTTTTTGCAGGTGTAAGTCGCATGGCTTGAGTGGATTCATTTTATATTTAGCACCTGGTTACACCTAGTATCACACGCTATAAGTGCAATGCAAAGAAACAGTTCTGAGTTACTCGTGTTATTGATAGTTTGTTTTACATCACACCCTCCCTCCCTTCCATGTCCCTTTCAGGCATGACTCAGACGTATACTCCTGCCTCTCAGGCCTGGTTAAGAGCACGCAGTTTACTCGAACTGTGTTTATATCTACTCAAAATCCTTCCGCGTAGTTCGTCGTAATTGTACAGGATGAAAGCGAAGAAAAAACTGCTGTATTGCCTCACCACCGCCTTCATTAGCACCTTGCACCGAAGAGTTAAACATGCTCCCACTGTCTGGCCATCGGGTGCAACGCAGCAGCCGAGGGCTCGACTGGAGAAAACGTGACGGCGCCTCCGCTGTATGGCCATCGGGTGTAACGCAGCAGCCGAGGGCTCGACTGGAGAGAGCCTGACGTCGTCCGCCCGCTGTACGGCCATCGGGTGTAACGCAGCAGCCGAGGGCTCGACTGGAGAGAGCCTGACGTCGTCCGCCCGCTGTACGGCCATCGGGTGTAACGCAGCAGCCGAGGGCTCGACTGGAGAGAGCCTGACGTCGTCCGCCCGCTGTACGGCCATCGGGTGTAACGCAGCAGCCGAGGGCTCGACTGGAGAGGGCCTGACGTCGTCCGCCCCCGCTGTACGGCCATCGGGTGTAACGCAGCAGCCGAGGGCTCGACTGGAGAGAGCCTGACGTCGTCCGCCCGCTGTACGGCCATCGGGTGTAACGCAGCAGCCGAGGGCTGGACTGGAGAGAGCCTGACGTCGTCCGCCCGCTGCACGGCCATCGGATGTAACGCAGCAGCCGAGGGCTGGACTGGAGAGAGCCTGACGTTGTCCGCCCGCTGTACGGCCATCGGGTGTAACGCAGCAGCCGAGGGCTCGACTGGAGAGGGCCTGACGTCGTCCGCCCCCGCTGTACGGCCATCGAGTGTAACCCAGCAGCCGAGGACTCGACTGGAGAGAACGTGACGGCGTCCGCCGGCGCCGCGGATGCTCGAAGGCGATCGGAGTCTCGGAATGGTCGTCAGAGCGCCGCCTGCAGAGCTTCCGTGTCGCCGATTATTTTACGTCATGAGCTCGTGATCAGTGAGCTACGACGACACGCTATTCTCCTATGTTCGGATCCAGTTTGAAGTCGGCCATGCAAAGGGAGCTGGTGGTGGAATATTTGCCGCGTGGCTGGCCGTGATATTAATACAGCACGCGGCGACAACAACAAAGGCGTTCCGAACACCGCGAGATGAGGTTTGGGCTTTCAGAAAAATTAACACGGACCATTTGGTGGCACATGGACAGAACTCGCCGCAATGATGTTGTTGCTTCAAAAACGAAAATGCAAACTTCCCGCACAAGCACTGTTACCATAACAGAGATCTTGGAGCCAAAACATAATCACCATACAAACACCATGAACACTCATAGCATGCCTTCTTGAATGATTACGACATCTTCGAACGTCAGGGAAGCTCTGTCAGCTCCACAAGCTTCTTCGGTTGTGAACCAGTGGCATCATGTACCGTGCGCTGCGTTGGTGTGGGAATAGACCTAGCAGACTCGGCGCCATACACGCGAAGAGTCTGCACATTTTGTTTCGCATGGCCTACGCAATGTTTATGCTGAAGTAGAATGTGTTTCGATTGAACTACAGTAGACTTAGTCCACATCTATTTGGCTTGCATTCAAGCAGCCAAATCGCGATTGAAGCCGTGCCGCGATTGAAGAAGCCATGCCGCGATTCACAGAAGCATGTTACACCGTAGTTATTGGATGATTTCTCACGGTGGCAAGAAGGCACCTACTGAAAGACCCTTGAGTTGTCGGTAGTCAGCAGGTTCTTGTTCGAGTAACAAGTCAGTAGCAGGTTCGCTGTAGCTTAGCAGGTTTGCGGTGAGTAGCCGGCTCGCGGTAACCGGCAGGTGAAAAGTAGCCAATGGGTTCGCACAAACCGCCGAGACGGACACGAGTCAGAGGGCAGCAAGCGCGGGCGTCTCCACGGTGGAGGATGGGTGGCGGGTCTATCCCTCCCCTATCATCTTCCTAAAGTTGATCGTTACGCCTTTGGCGTTACAGACAAAATAGCCCAAAAAAATCCCTCTCCCCTCCCACTTTCCAAAATCGGTGCCTACGTGCACGGAGCAGAGTCATTCGGTGAGGGATCAGAGCTACTAATTCGGTGAGGGAGGAAGCAGAGCACTAATTTGGTGATGAAGCAGAGCTACTGGATCTACGGGGTCATGTCCACTCGGTGATGGAGCAGAGCAAATAGAGCTACAAGGTCATGTCCACCCGGAGAGGAAACAGAGCTACTGGAGCTATGAGGTCATGTCCACTCGGTGAAGAAGCAGAGCTACTGGAGCTACAAGGTCATGTCCACTCGGCGATGGAGCAGAGCTACTGGAGCTACAAGGTCATGTCCACTCGGCGATGGAAGCAGAGCTACCGGAGCTACAAGGTCACGTCCACTCGGAGAGGGAACAGAGCTACTGGAGCTACGAGGCCATGTCCACTCGGAGAGGGAGCAGAGCTAATAGAGCTACAAGGTCATGTACACTCGGTGAGGGATCAGAGCTACTAATAAAGTCCTTATTTCTCGAATCTCGGGTCTGGGGTCGCCTCCCGCCAGTCGGGTAGCCAGGATATATTTGTTTCTGGAGGGCAGAGGGTCCTGTCCACCAGGGTCAGAAGTGCTTCTCACCGGAAATGGGTACTCCTCACGGAAAATGAGTGTTCCTCGCTGGAAATGGGTGCCCTTCGCTGGAAAGGAATGCCCCTTACTATGAAGGACTTATTGGCGTAACAAGAGCGGTTGGAAAAGTGTGGGCAAGTCCATATCGCGTTGACGTAAGCCTAAAACGTTGTTGAAAGTCAGGAGCGTGTGGACGGCGTGCCCCGCAATGGAAGGGTGCCTTTTTATTAAGTACCCGTGTGGGTGTCTGGAATGCCTCCAACAACTTTTAGGTCTCAGGACCTCTATGATCCCTGGCTACACCGCTGCTTCTCACACACGACTGCGCCTACCACGGAATACATGTGTACATCCACCAGAGCTACAGCTACAGCTCAGATACATCTACAGCTACAGAAGCAGCTACAGATACGGCTACAGCTTCCGAATAGAAACAAATCAGCGACATCGCCGCGTATTAGGGGATAAGGGATTGGGGACAGCATTAATACGAGTTTGGAAAATTGGAATTTATTGGGAATTACGGGAATATATCTCCCTTGATAGTTTGCCAATTTCTCACCACGACAGTAGAATCCTACTGACCGCCGTCGGCGCCATTAAACGGAGAAGCGTAATTCATGGAGTAAATCGGCCTTAAATCCGTAATATTTCCCCCAAGGCATTTTACAATGACAGAGGGCACCAGCTGACGGGCTTCCAGCCACGTCCCTGGTGCTCCAGATGGTTGTCGTGGTTCACATACGTACCATGCCATACACTGTGTTCTGTTCCCCGCTCAAGTTCCCATATCTTTCACAACCTTACTCTTCCAGTCGGGGTGCTCATATTTGTTTTCTCACCATGATTCCAGTTCCGTGGCGCCAGACAGTTTGAGCGCACATCCTAAGCCGTATGGTGTGTGTGGCCGATTGGTCCAATGACCTGATCGGCCCTCGGGCGGTAGCCATGTCTGAGTCGACAGGTCGGATCCACGTGACTCAGAGACTATTGGTCATATACAGACACTGTCAGAGGCGTCAGACTGGCCGTTTTTTGGTGACAATATATATTAGGCAAGCCGTCCGGCTGCGCGTTTCAGCCGGAATTTTTGTCAAGCATATTGGGTATACACTGTTGTATTTTTTTCGAGAAGGGTGGTATGCCAACTTATAATTCTGGCCGAGACGGCAATGCTATCTAACATAACGAAGTAGTCACTTGGGATGTATATACGTACAATGCATGTAGGCGCTGACCTCGTCGACCAGATTTGATTATGCAGAGTCGTAACTCGCACGATGATGGATTGTAGCAAGGCTTGGTGCGATTTCAGAAAACGTTTCAATTTCATACACCGACTACAATCAACCAGCCAAGGGAACAACGAACACAGCATAACTGGCGATCAGCGCAATAAGGTCATCAGCGCAGTCAGCTATCAAGGAGTCGATAAGGCAACATAAATATATAGAGAAATAAATAAGCCACCACAGCTACGCGAACATGCATGTGCAGTCCAGTTTACTTCCGTATCATATTGAACATATTTATTGTTACACTTCGCACACGTGAACACCGCGCGTTGCGCGAGAAATACATACCGAGGTTCTGCCGCTCGGACACATCGCTGCAGTCGCGTCACTCACGAATTGTCGATCGAAACAGTCAGCTACTTTCAAAAACGTCCGTCTCAACAGCTCGGCAACGTTACGACGCAGGGGACCGAGAAAGGCGTCCGCGTCATTCCGCACATGATACACGATTACAAGGACGGATTATACCGAACGAGTCCCAAATCGGTGGATGAACACATAAAATATTATACATTCCAAGGGCCTAAGTGCCGGAAATAACAATTTCACAATCAACGCGCCTCCGTGGCGAGATACCAAGAGCATGCCCCGCCGTGGAACCCACCTGGAGATGTTAACGTAGCAGCACGCACAAATCCAACACGCACGAAACAGCCGGGAATTCCGCGGCAACAGTGCGTGCATGTATAATCTCTGTTGCTCTGTTCTATTTCTCTTGTCAAAGTTTGCACGTCTTAAGCGCACGACTGATAAAGAAACCACAGCCTGATATCTGCCATCCAGCCAATTATCGCTAACCCATCCAACTTACCTTGCTATGGCTATATATCATATCATATAATATATCATGAAATTACAATATCTCGTGTCATATTATGTTCTGTTATATTATATCCTACTAAGCGAAGGAAAACTACCGTTCTAGACGTTCCAGGTACGCAATAACTTCAGACGTAATGAACGTGCATGGTCTGTCTTGATATGAGAAGTGCCTATAAAACATCACTCTTTTATATAAAATAGAGTAATCATATCAAATGTCAAGCAGTTTATCGCTATGGCTAAGCATTTCTTCGTTAAAAATCGAGAAGTCCACATCAGCGTGAGAAATTATGATACGACAGTCACCAACTTCAAGAGGAGCGGCCCCTGGACGTGCTCCTAAATGCCAGCGTAGGTCTGACTATTCGCACGACTGATTTGGAGTGGGTGAAGGAGGCAGAGACGAATTCATCACAATGGCTCACATTACTGTCTCCGCACTCGAGAATGTTTTTCTCGTCGGAGAACGGGCGCGCATCATTTCGGGTGTGCACGCGAGTGACACTATTTTCTCATTCACTTTTGCGCCATTCCGGCTACTTCCCAGTCAGTGCATTATCCGTCCATGACGTAATATGCTCAATGTCCCGGAGGCCGGTCTTCGCTTCATCAGACAGCAGCTGTCCTGACGAGGATCGGTCACACCTTGAACGTCAAGGATGTGGGGCCGTCGAGCTGGAGGTGACTGACTGGGCACTTGAGCACCGGCACAGCGACGTGGGTATGTATGTGCCATGGAGGCTCAGCTTGGTCCGTGACTGCCGCACAGCACCGGCACAGCGACGTGGGTATGTGCCATGGAGGCTCAGCTTGGTCCGTGACTGCCGCACAGCACTGGCACAGCGACGTGGGTATGTGCCATGGAGGCTCAGCTTGGTCCGTGACTGCCGCACAGCACCGGCACAGCGACGTGGGTATGTGCCATGGAGGCTCAGCTTGGTCCGTGACTGCCGCACAGCACCGGCACAGCGACGTGGGTATGTGCCATGGAGGCTCAGCTTGGTCCGTGACTGCCGCACAGCACTGGCACAGCGACGTGGGTATGTGCCATGGAGGCTCAGCTTGGTCCGTGACTGCCGCACAGCACCGGCACAGCGACGTGGGTATGTGCCATGGAGGCTCAGCTTGGTCCGTGACTGCCGCACAGCACCGGCACAGCGACGTGGGTATGTGCCATAGAGGCTCAGCTTGGTCCGTGACTGCCGCACAGCACCGGCACAGCGACGTGGGTATGTGCCATGGAGGCTCAGCTTGGTCCGTGGCTTCCGCACAGCACCGGCACAGCGACGTGGGTATGTGCCATGGAGGCTCAGCTTGGTCCGTGACTGCCGCACAGCACTGGCACAGCGACGTGGGTATGTGCCATGGAGGCTCAGCTTGGTCCGTGGCTTCCGCACGGAGACGATTCGTCAGGCGCCAAGTGCGAACATTTGTCTACTAGCGCCACGTTGCGGCCAGAACAAATACTTCGGAAATGCATGAAATCTGAAGCTTATTTTGAAAAACCCATCCGGTAATTCAATCGTGCAAGCCACTGCCTCTTATATCGGATTGGCTTCATAGCGATTTAAGAGATTTTGGCGCCGCGGCAATTGGCCACTGAAGTCGAGGACCGCTACCATTTCAAACTAACATGGAATACAACCGATTAGTTTACTGCCCACACATGTCGGTTTGTAAAACCCATGTTGTAGGGGTTTGACATGCTCGATAGCCGTCTGCTGACGTGCATCTTACTATCCTTTTCTATGCTTTTGGTGCGGCAATTCGGGCTTGTTTTCAACATCCGGCGCCATTTTACGCTCCAACTGGATATTTTTCGCCACAGTAACCACAATAAACATGCATGGCTATAAATACCCATGGTACAGACAGATAGGGCAGCTTATTACCTGTCTGCTGATGTACATTTGACCACCCTTTTGGAAAATGTCGGCGCCTGTCGCGTAGCGTGGCCAGAGGAGAACGATTGAAGCTCACATATTGGCAAGCGTTCGCGACACGCATGCTCTCAGGAATAGCGCAAATAGGGGCGTACTCAAACGAGACGGATGCACGCCCCTCCCCTAGCAGCGAAAATGTGCGCTTTTCCTCTGTAAATTATTTGGCTTTTGGTCGAAGCATGGAACCCTGGCACTTGAGAGGTTAGCCCACCTTATGAAATGTACTTGCATACTGGCTTCTTGCATGCAGATAAAAAATTGCACGACCGCAAACAATGTGTTCTCACGTCACCTAAAACTACCTGGAAGGACCAGAGGGACGGCGTGAAAACTATGCATGCCATGCACCATTTGCATGCACATCATTGGCAGCGAATCGCATACACTTCAGTAAATGCAGCACCATCAGATCGACAGATGTGAGATATCAAACTGCATGCCCATGATGTGCGCCAGGTCTCGAGTATCGCTTGGCCCGTCGGCGATATTCTGCCTCGCCGTGCTCGATATTCAGCCGGTAATATTCGGCCACCCCTCTATAACACCGCCGCCTCTCGCGTCGCGTGCGTCACTGTGTATGCAGGACCGATACTGGGAGATATAATAAGTCCCAGAGGGACAGAACGAGTACCGGTGCGCCCGAATGGACGAGGAACAGCCTCGCTGAGTGCGGCCCGCTTGGTACGGCTCGACTAGACCCGACAAGACCAGCGGTGAACACCGCAATCCATGGTGGCGGCGAAGTGTTCGCATCCCGGCAATGGTTCTATTGCGATCCAACCGTAGCAATGACCGGGCCGGTAGTTGTGATCTGACGGGGCCGGCAGATGTGATCTGACGAGACCGGTAGCTGTGATCTGACGAGACCGGTAGTTGTGATCTGACGAGACCGGTAGTTGTGATCTGACGGGACCGGCAGTTGTGATCTGACGGGACCGGTAGTTGTGATCTGACGAGACCGGTAGTTGTGATCTGACGTGGCCGGCAGTTGTGATCTGACGGGGCCGGCAGTTGTGATCTGACGGGGCCGGTAGTTGTGATCTGACGGGGCCGGTAGTTGTGATCTGACGAGACCGGTAGTTGTGATCTGACGGGGCCGGTAGTTGTGATCTGACGAGACCGGTAGTTGTGATCTGACGGGGCCGTTAGTTGTGATCTGACGAAACCGGTAGTTGTGATCTGACGGGGCCGGTAGTTGTGATCTGATGGGGCCGGTAGTTGTGATCTGACGAGACCGGTAGTTGTGATCTGACGGGGCCGTTAGTTGTGATCTGACGAAACCGGTAGTTGTGATCTGACGGGGCCGGTAGTTGTGATCTGACGGGACAGGTAGCTGTGATCTGATCGGAGGTCTGATTCTGGTCCGGCCGGTGATCTGATTCTGACCGGATCGGTTGTGTGCTGGCGGTCTGACCGGCTAGCGTGTCACGGTCCGAGCAGTGGTGCAGCAGTGGATTGTGGTGGATTGTGGTGGATTGTGGTGGATTGTGGTGGATTGTGGATTGTGGAGCAGTGGTGCAGCAGAGCAGCAGTGGATTGTCGTCTGCGCGGTGGCCGGCGCACATTGCCATCGCCGGGCCGGTGAATGTTTTGATGTCCCTGTCGACTGCCAAGTTGCCGCCTCAGTGCCAGCGACTGTGATCGCGGCGCCAACGTCGATAACACTGTCTTACGCAACACCAACTCTCACGCTGTACCCATCAGCCCACTGCAGGTTGCCATCATTGCGCCGGTATGCACTGTGCAGTGCACACAGCACACACACGAGCCACGGCTGGCGCGTGCACGACGGGGTGCAGGACAGGGTGCACGACGGGGTGCAGGTCAGGGTGCACGACTCACCGTCGGTGTGCGTCCGTCCGCAGCACGCGCGCAGTGAGCTGTGGACGGCCAACAGCAGCGTCAGACGGCCGGCGAGCGGCGGCATCTCGTCAGTCGGCGGACGGCGGCGGCGGCGGCGGCGGCGGCGGCGGCGGCGGCGGCGCAGGCGGACGCACCACTGGCCGCCGGTGGCCGGCGCCGCGCGAGAACCTCGACAGGCTCCTCCCCGAGTCCTCGACACGGCCGCCGCCCACCACTCTGCGCCGGCTCCACGGCGTCGGCCAGGTGCTGCCCGCCGCACCCCCCCCCACACACACACGCTCCCGCCTCTGCCACGCCCCTGCCACGTCGGCCCCCGCAGCGTGGGAGGAGTGGGTGCCGCTCCGGGAGACGGTGCGCTTTGGCGTCCGGACGCCGGAAGCGGCGGCTTGTGGCTTCCGGTAGCCCGACCAGATTGAACACATACCAGACCCGGCGCCAGGTGCCGAGGGTTTTCACAAGCTGAACATATTTATCAGCAGCACTATTTACATGCACACACTACATCCTTGGTGAGTGTGCAGGACATTTTTAATTATCGATGAGCTTCAGTTGCATTCTAGCACACATGGGATAAACGGAACTACCCGGACGCATCGACCAAGAACGTTCGAATGTTCTCGTACCGTTCAATTGTTGAGGATAATTATGTATGTTTATTGCTTGCAGATGCACCTTAGCTTTCCGTAGTGTAGTTAGTAATTTTCATCTTAAGACGCCTCAACCAATGTGGTTATGGGCAGCTTCCAGCAGGTAGTACGTTTAAGGCAAGACATATTTGTATTCGAATATTAAATATGGGTGCTACAGACCAGCGACATCAGTCTCGCCCCAGTCCCCACGCACATCATCCGCCACTGGACTCTTAGCTCTCTCGTCCCAGTCTCCACACACTTATCCGCCACTGGACTCTCTCTCGTCCCAGTCCCCACACACTTCAACCGCCACTGGACTCTCTCCCGCCCTAGTCCCCACGCACTGCATCTGTCACTGGACTCTTAGCTCTCTCGCCCCAGTCACCACACACTTCAACCGCCACTGGACTCTTAGCTCTCTCGCCCCAGTCACCACACACTTCAACCGCCACTGGACTCTCTCGTCCCAGTCCCCACGCACTGCATCTGTCACTGGACTCTCAACTCTCTCGCCCCAGTCCCCACACACTTCAACCGCCACTGGACTCTTAGCTCTCTTGTCCCAGTCTCCACACACTTCATCCGCCACTGGACTCTCTCTCGCCCCAGTCCCCACACACTTCAACCGCCACTGGACTCTTTCGTCCCAGTCCCCACGCACTGCATCTGTCACTGGACTCTTAGCTCTCTCGCCCCAGTCCCCACACACTTCAACCGCCACTGGACTCTCTCGTCCCAGTCCCCACGCACTGCATCTGTCACTGGACTCTTAGCTCTCTCGCCCCAGTCCCCACACACTTCAACCGCCACTGGACTCTTAGCTCTCTCGCCCCAGTCTCCACACACTTCAACCGCCACTGGACTCTAGCTCCCGCCCTAGTCCCCACGCACTGCACCTGTCACTGGACTCTTAGCTCTCTCGCCCCAGTCCCCACACACTTCAACCGCTACGGGACTCTCTCGTCCCAATCCCCACGCACTGCATCTGTCACTGGACTCTTAGCTCTCTCGCCCCAGTCCCCACACACTTCATCCGCCACTGGACTCTCTCGCCCCAGTCCCCACGCACTGCATCTGTCACTGGACTCTTAGCTCTCTCGCCCCAGTCACCACACACTTCAACCGCCACTGGACTCTCTCGTCCCAGTCCCCACGTCCTGCATCTGTCACTGGACTCTTAGCTCTCTCGCCCCAGTCTCCACACACTTCAACCGCCACTGGACTCTCTCCCGCCCTAGTCCCCACGCACTGCACCTGTCACTGGACTCTTAGCTCTCTCGCCCCAGTCCCCACACACTTCAACCGCTACGGGACTCTCTCGTCCCAATCCCCACGCACTGCATCTGTCACTGGACTCTTAGCTCTCTCGCCTCCAGTCCCCACACACTTCATCCGCCACTGGACTCTCACATCCGTTGGAGATATGTGATTAGACTAATCACGCGTATACCAAAATTCCATTACTTTGTGTTCTGCTATACTCGCCCGGGAGCAAATTCCTGTGGTGGCTGGCTTAAATGGTGGCTTTTGTCAATCTTCGTTTAATTCGCGCCCCGTATTTCAGAATATGGTGGCTCCAAATTGACGAGCAACCACGATGGCATCGCCAGCAATTCAACCTCATCCCGGAGGGAGGCATAGCACGTCCAAGTAATCTGCATCAGAACGTCGTTAGGGGCTGGTGTTGTAGTGGGACCACTACAGGCAATTAAGGGCACACCAGTGCACTGGTGTGCTCCCCGATTGTAGGATAGAGGACACGTGCGATTTTGCTGGTGGTGTTTTCGCCTACGTCTCGAGCTCACGATCACCATCACGATTCCCACTCCCACTGTGCTCATCTGCCGGCTGTCGTTCGTTTCAATTCCATTCGGAATTGAATCGTCCCATCACATCGCAGAGCGGGCCGTATGTTTCCATCACGGTCAAGCGACATTCCTCGGGGAACATGTCCCATTTTCAGCAGCAGCCGTTGCTGCTATAACGTCCGCCCAGCGAACGCATTTTGCCGGTGTTTCCCTCCGGATGTGCCGCTGCCACGCACACACAATTTCACCCTTGAATGAGAAAAA
>JAOTOM010001212.1:60000-61831 GCA_034440615.1 Ashinkailepas kermadecensis
AGATGTTTCTCAGGGGTCCTCTCCATCCACCAAGGTCCCTCAGGTGCTTTCAAAGGGACATTTACACGACTATCAGACAGATGAGTACTCCCTTTCGATCCTTGAGTCGTCCTCACCAGCACCTTGAACCCCCTTTGCACCATGTGATGTCCCGACCAGCTGTCGGGAGCTGTCCAGCTGTCCTGTCCTGTTCTGACCAGCTGTCGGGAGCTATCCAGCTGTCCTGTCCTGTCCTGACCAGCTGTCGGGAGCCGGATCAACCCTCAAGGTTTGATTAGGCTCCCCCTTCAGGTCCTTCAGGTAGACCTCTCTGGCACTCAGTGGCTCTATTCACACTTTATGAACCTTTCTGGTTATCAGGGATCCTTCTCAGTCCTCTGCAGCATTGCTAGCTCTCAAGGACAGCCTAGCTTTGAGGTGGATTATTAGTATTCCTGATGACCGTCGCCAGTTCTCAAGAAATATCTTAGCTCCCAGGAGCACCCACCCTCAGGTGCCCATACCACACCTCAGAACCATCCCAGTCCAGTTCTCTCTGGCTCTATGGATCCCTATGCATCATTCAGGGCCCCTCTCCAGCTTGTATGGGCTCCAGCCACCAGCCCTTTCCAGTCTTCGACAACCCTGTCTAGCTGTCAGGGGCATCCAGCTCCGAGACAGGCAGCACAATTAAGCATCGCCAGCTCTCGTAGCTTTCGCTCTCAGGAATCCCTGTTAGCCTCTTTAGCCCTGGTAGGCCCTAAGGGTTCCTCCAGAACCTCAGGGACATCCTACTCCAGACCATCTCTAGCTCTCATGGATCCTCAATCACCGTCGGGGCCCTTCCCAGCCCTCGACAGCCTTTCGGTCCGTAAAGGACATTCTAGGTAGAGATTGGCCCTCAGTATTCCTCCTAACCATCGCTTGCCCTCAGGGGCTCACTTTAGCCCTCAGGAGGCCCTGTTTTTCAAATATGGGCCCACTCCAAGCTCTTGGGCATCCTATTCCAGTCCTTTCTAGCGCTTAGTGGACCCTTTTAATCGCCAGAGCCTTTCTATCCACAAGGGATGTCTAGCTCTGAGGCGAGTTCTCAGTATTCCTCACAGCCGTCGCCAGCATTAGGGACACTCAATAGCTCTCACGGGGCTCTGCTAACCCTCAGGCAGGGGGCCTCTGAAGCTGCTAGTGGCAGGTTTCCAGGACATTCTAGCTCTGAGGCAGAACCTCAGTATTCTTCCCAAAAATATCCTGTCCAAGGTGGTTCGTTTTAGTTCTCAGTGGCCTTGTTCATTCCTCAGGAGTCTCTCCCAAACTCGAGGACCTCCGAATCCAGCCGTTTCTGGCTTCTGGCCCTCAGCGGCCCTCTTCATCCCTCAGGGCCCTCTCCTGTCCGTAGGGGCCTATCGCAGTCATCAGTATTTCAAGGCACTCCAGCTCTGTGGTGGGCACTTACTATTCCTCTTCAGCTCCTAAGAGTCCTGTTCATCCCTCAGGGACATTTTCGCCCCCAAGAGCATCCCAGCCTTCTCTGGCCTTAAGGCACCCTGCATGTGATCCAGGGGCCATCATAGCCATGTATATTCCTGAGCTGTTAGGGGCCCTTTTCAGCTGAGAAGGCCCGTTCCTGCCGGCATGGACATTCCAGCTCTCAGTTCTTGTCTTCATGGCCCTTACCAACTCTCAGGATGGACGCCTTCAGGTCTCAGGATTCCTTCCCACGCAATCTGTTAGGTGCGTTTGAGTGTGTCCTCGGTTACGCCTTGAGGAACCTCGGTCTGTGCCTACGCCTTGAGGAGCCCTTGCGGACCCTTCAAGGCGACCAGCTGAAGGGCCCCCTCGGACCCGCCAAGGG
>JAOTOM010001213.1:0-61855 GCA_034440615.1 Ashinkailepas kermadecensis
AAGGCTCCGTACATGAACTAACAATTCATCTTGAAGATGTTGCAGATTATTTACATTCACAGACTTGTTGCTATCTTTAAAACTGAGCTGCAACAGGGCTTGAATGTGTGAAAAGATAATCTGCTCCTTCTTTCCAAATCTATCTTTCAGAATTTCGCATGTAATTTTGTAATTTTCCTTGCTCAGAGCCAAGCCATCCACGCATTTCGTAGCTTCACTATGAAGAAGTGATCTCAAGTATGTTAATTTGGTAATGTTGGGCAAGTCAGCTGTATCAATGTTAGCCGGGAATGAATCCCAAAATTGGGTCCACTCGCTGACCTTACCTCCAAATGTCGGCAACTGCAGCTTAGGAGTCTAACCGACGGGTCGCACGACTGAGACACAGAAGCAGCCTCCACATCATCCGCCAAGCTCTTGATCAACTTCCCTGCTCTTCGTCTTACTGCCGTCGCTTGATCTCTCACTTCCCCAGCACGACTGATCTCTTGTAAGATTTCTTTCTCTGGGAGTTCCATCTCAACAGCCGCTTCTGCTTCATCCCAATCTGACAAACGCTTGTCAAATTCCGAAGCGTAATCTTGTAATTCACTTGGATGTACATCTTACGGCTCAAAATGTCCTCCAACTTCCTTACAGAACGGGTCAGCCACCATTGGGCCGCCACCCGTCTTCGTTTCAGCTTATCTATATCTGCCATTACACCGACACCGAATGACTAACTGACCTTGCTCAATGCAATGGCAAGAGTATCTCCCGGGTTTCGGCACCATATGTTGCGAATGAAGATATGAGTCTGATGAATATAGATTCTATTCTTGGCTTTACGAATGGCACAAACGGCAACGCCCAAACACGAACTTGACTTCCACTCGCCTCACGTCCGACAACAAGAGTGTACCACCGGCCACACCCTCTGCCACGCAGTCAATGCTGCCCGCTTAGCGCTGCCAACGAGTGCAGGGTTTTCCGCATTACAAATGCAGTCATGGAAAATTCCCTCTGCACCAAACACTAGACGCGGGAGTCTCAAACAGAGGCATCTAGCGGAGGCCTTCTAACTAATGAAATCAACTCTAGAGCTCAGGTGCGCCATCTATGGAAGCCACATAGATGGCGCTTATCCATACCACTCGCAGTCTGCAACAAACCATGCTCGTGTAGGGGAACGCGTCCGCCGGCCATCCAGAGGCTGACTGAGGATTAGGTGAACATTGCTGAGCGCGCACGTCTGCCATCTATCGGGAGGCTGAGAAAGCTATGGTCATACGTGGTGCGCGGGGAATTTTCCCCTTTGGCGCAAGATGGCATTGCGTCTGCTCGTGCTAACGCACGTCCATTCTAGCTCGTTTTATCTGCTAATCTCTAATGCTATGACCAGTATCCATCCGTTAGGATAGTTGTTTGGACCATATGTGACTCATCTCGTACTTCCTTGCCCAATACGGCTCAAAAACCCACTTGCGGCATCCGCTCTGGTGGGCTCACCCTTAGAATTAGCGCCCCCACCTTTTTTTTTTGGGGGGGGCGAAAAAAAATTCCAGGGTTACCCCCCTAACTAAACAAAATCACACACCCCAATTCCTCGATTTTACAGAGAGGGTCAAAAACAGCGATTTCGGGTTTTTCCGGTGGAGTCCCCGATACATAGGAAGGGAACACCATTATAATTTTCAAAGAGTGGAAATTACACAAAATGACTCATTTTTTTACAACGAGAATAACTCAAAATCTTTCCGGTCGATTTCTTTTCCGATGCCTCTCTCGGATAGCCCGGGCACTTCTCTACCTGTTTTTGTGTACCCTACATCCGTAAGTATCATACTTTGGACGTGGGGAACATTTTTCTAAAAAATATTTCACCTCCAAAAAATATCTCCGCTCCTGGTGGTTCTCTTCCGCAAATCGCGTGGTATACACCCATGGAAGAGAGGCGTGGTTGTAGATGAAAGTGAAAATTTCCAAATTCCGACCCGACCATCTTGAAAACCTTTACCCCCGAGCAGGACTTTTTTTATAGCTCATTTCGGCGCACTTGAAATTTTCAAAGGATTTTTTTTTTTTATTTTTGTCTCATATTTGGGTTTATTTGGAAATTTCTTAGAAAATGTTTCTAAATTTTAAATTCAGAAAATTTTAAAATTTGAAAAAAAAGTAAACTTATTGGGTTATCGGAAGAAACGTTATCGCGACCAAGTTTTGATCAACTTTCCTAGATGCAACTTGGTGTCCCTGATCTTTTTCTAATATATATATTCTATTCGAAAAATCCTTTTTTAAGGGGAAAATTTGGACATCATATTTTTTTAGTTTTATAACTTTGTTTGGAAATTTTGCGAAACTGTATGTACGTAAAACATAGCGCACGGTAATTCTACATGTATCTGCTACCTTGGTTTATTCCTAAATCTTATATATTTTGACCTAGGAGGGGTAATATGCTTCCATGTTTTCATCAGAGTTTGGTCAAGAGTGAAACCAACATTGGTCCCTTCTGTGCCGTCTGTACATTCGTGTATGCATGTAAGAGCAAAGTGTTTTATATGTGTAGATGCACAAATGATGGGGGCTCCTATGGGTCTGGTTTTGGAAAAATACAAAAAATTACTTAAAAATCCAAAAAGCTCAAACTTGACATTTTTGAATTATGATTATTCCCAAAAATATTTGCATTTTTGAAACATAATGCATTTGAAATGTGCTCAGAATTGATGAATTGATATCATATTTGGATTTCAGAAACTTCTTTTGGTAATTTTTTGGGGATCAGAAAACTTAACCCCTTTTTGGCTTCAAAAATACATTTAATATTTTTGGTTTAATTTCGTTACCTTCATTAGGTGCGTGCGTTGGACGGAAAAGGAAATTTGGTCACATGGGAGTGAAATTCATAATTCCAGAGCATTTCTCCCAAAGCAGTTTTTTAAGCGATCCTTAAGGCATGTTCATATAATAATCGTACAACTACTACCACTAATTTTTATAAGCAAACTTGTTAGACGTAGATTAACGCGCTGATGACGAATCTGTCCTTAAATAGAGATTTGGTCCATAACTTTTGAGATATGAGCCATTCGGATGTGGCCGATAAAAACCGTACCTCCGAGGCCCCGTAAATCCCGTAATACTTACTGGACGGTGGAAAATTATACATTCTTAGATAGATCTAGATCAGCTCTAACTGGTGTATACGAGAAATATTCACTTACTCTTCTAGACGTGGTATAAACAAATGGTAAACCTGTTTTGATTTTGAGAAAAAGTTTGCAAATTTTGAAAATGTTCAAAGTAATTTTTGTAAAGAGAATTCATCTGGGCATTAAAAACTCCGAAACATGTTTCGAGAATCATTTTTTGATGGCCTAAAATTAGTAATCCAAAAAATATTTGTGTTTTTGGAACATTTTTAAAAACATTTTTTAACATAATATAATAGAAGAAAGTAGCACACATCAATTCACTACAGACCTGCTATCTCGGATTTTTGCTGAAATGCACGTGTGTTGACCTAGGAAGGGTCATATGCACCAATGTTTTGGAGGAAGAATGCACTAAAACATGGGTTCACTTTTCACCTGCTGTACCAGTGTTCTTGCAGATTAATTCAAAGTTTCATACATCATTCAATGCACAATTGATTACTGCATCTTTTAGTAATGCATCATCGGTCAAAAAAAGGTAAAAAATGATTACAAACAAACGAACATGCTGAAATATTTGCGATATTTTTTGGGCGAAATATTACTTTCTTGGGCCTGTGATAGAGAGATAAATGTGTTCAGAATTGATGCATCGTCCGTGTGTTAGAGTTTCAGGTATCTGCTTTGGAAATGTTTTTCGTCCAGCTTCCAAGAACTTTATTCAAAATTTGAAGTACCAAAAAGGCATTTTCCAAACTTTTGATGATAGCTATTGGCTTTGCCGAGTCACGGTGAACACGGTGAGATATCAAGATTATGTATATCGGACACGAATTCAGCCATCTAGGGCGAATTTGGGAAATCGTCAATAAAGTGTCGGCAATATTTCTTCAAAGATTTTCCAAGTTTTTTGTTCGAAACTATTTCCTAATACAAGTCAAGTTACCCAGACGTAACTCGACCAGCTGAGCTCAGAAAACACCTTTATTTCGCTCTAAACTGAAATCTGTTGGAAAAAATTTGACATGAAATAATTTTTTGGTTCTTTATCTTCTTTTTTTTTGAAACTTTATAATTGGAAAAAGTAGCGCACGGAAATTCTACATGTATCTGCTATCTCGGTTTTTACGTAAATGTTTTATATGTCGGCATAGGAAGGCATAGGAAGGGATAGGAAGGCATAGGAAGGCGTAGGAAGAAATATGTTCCATCGTGTTCTCCAAAGTTGGCCGAAAACAGTGAAAACTGTGAAAATGCAATGCTCCATTCTCAGCCCCCTGTACATATGTGTATGCATGTAAGAGCAGTGTTTTATATGTGCGGATGCACATTTGATGGGTGCTCATGTGAGTCCGGTTTTGGAAAAATCCAAAAATGATTTCTGAAAAAAATCCAAAAAACTGAACATGAAATTTTTCAGTTATGATTATTTCCAAAAATATTTACATTTTTGAAACATGATGCATTTGAAATGTGCTCAGAATTAATGACGTGATATCATAGTTCGATTTCAGAAACATTTTTTGGTAATTTTTTTTTCGGGTGTCAAAAAACTTTTTGGGTACCAATAAACATTGAATAATTTTTGGTTTAATTTTTACCTTCATTAGGCCCGTGCGTTGGACGGAAAAGAACATATGGGCACGTGGGAGTGAAATCCATAAATCCAGAGCATTTCTCCCAAAGCAGTTTTTTAAGCAATCGTTAAGGCATGTCCATATAATAATCGTACAAACTAATTGTTCTAAGCAAACTTGTCAGACGTAGAATATCGCGCTGATCACGAATATGTCCTTAAATAGAGATTTGGTCCATAACTTTTCGAGATGAGCATATTACCATTCGGAATTGGTCGGAAAAAACCGTACCTCCGAAGCCCCGTAAATCCCGCAGTACTTACTGGATGATGGAAAATTGTACATTGTTAGATAGATCTCGACTACTAGTTCTAACTGGTGTATGCGATAAATAGTCATTTACTCTTCTAGACATGGTATAAGAAATGGGTAAACATTTTTGGAATTTGATAAATATTTTGAAAAGTTTCCAAATTTGTAAAGTAATGTATGTTAAGAGAATTCATCCGGGCATTGAAAAACAACAAAACATGTTTCGAAAAACTTTTTTGATGGTGGAAAATTAGTAATGAAAAAACAAATATTTTTGGAACTTTTTTAAAATCATTTTCTGACATAATATAATGAGCAAAGTACCGTACATCAATTCTCTATAGAACTGCTATCTCGGATTTGTGCTGAAATTCACGTATGTTGACCTAGGAAGGGTCATATGCACCAATGCTTTGGAGGAAAAATGCACTAAAACATGGGTTCACTTTTCACCTGCTGTACCAGTGTTGGTGCAGGTTAATTCAAAGTATCACACACCATTCGATACACAATTGATTACCGTACCTTTTACCAATGCATTATCTGTCAAAAAAGAAAAACTTTAAACCTTATTTTTATTTAAACGAAAATGCTTAAATATTTTCTAAATTTTGAGTGGGAAATATTACTTTTTTGGGCATGTGATAGAGAAGTAAATGTGTTCAGAATTGATGCGTCGTCCGTGTGTTAGAGTTTCAGGTACCTGCTTTGGAAATTTTATCGTCCAGCTTTCAAGAAATTTACTCAAAATTTCAAGTACCAAAAATGCATTTTGCAAACTATTGAAGATAGCTATGTTAAGTAAGCCGAACACGCCGCTATTGTATGCCCGAAAAAAAACAACCTCCCCCTCCTGGTGGGGCTTTGAAGTTTGTTTTTTGTGCTTTAGCACTTTCGTCTTATTATGTATTTCATCCCATTAACATGTATGGCAAACAGATCAAGGACACACATCGACACGACAGGGTTTTGACCATCGATTTTGAACATCAATGAGCATCGCTCCGCCGGCCACCTTTGATGACCATTTTTGCCGGCTCAAGTTTGTAGCAAGTTCCAAGGTCTTAAAGAACTTTACTTTTAAACTATCACATTAATGTTACATGGTCCAATAAGCAAAGAAAAGGTTGATAGCAAGACCAATATGTGAACCAAGTGAGGAAACCTATGGCAGCGACACTTAGCGTCACCCGGGGATCGGTTGGGCACTTTAGACACCTTTGCTGATGGCATGAGCGAAGGTGGTCCGGAACCGGTCGCTGCCAGGGAGAAGATAACCTGGATTAACGTTATCTCCCAGATCCCCATTGCCCTCTCTCTCTATTCGTGTTCTGATCGCGTCGTATTTTGAACCATAGTCTGTATTAGTCTATTATCGGGCCCAATAATACTCATGCAGATTGCGGTTCAAAATACGACCCGATCAGAACACGAATAAGCAGATAAAAATGTAACTTGCAACTTGTAACTTCGATGTAACTTCATACGCTTATAAGTTCATAGCCGAGGTTAGGTTAGGTCAACCTCCGAAAATTGCCAAATTATTTAATGTTAGATGTGCGCGTCGCAGATATCCCTCGTGTCACTGCCATTATGCCATTTTTAACTGTGACCATCATGCCAGTCGTTGCCTATAACTGTTCTATTGATGTTCTACTTGCTCTGTGTTGCACCTTGCCTATAAACATATAAGCATGTATTTATATTGATGTTCTCTGCTTTTTCGTGTTCTGATCGTGTCGTATTTTGAACAATAATTTGTACGAGTCTCTTATTGGGTTTTATGTACACACGCTTAGCGGTGTACACTAGTACACCGCCAAGCGTGTCTACATAAGGCCCAATAATAGACTCATACAGATTATGGTTCGAAATACGACCCGATCAGAACACGAAAAAGCAGAGAACATCGATATAACTATATGCTTATACGTTTATAGCCAATGTGCCAAACGGAGCAAGCAGAACATCAACAGAAGTTATAGGCAACGACTAGCATGATGGTCAAAATTCAAAATGGCATAATGGCAGTGACATGAGGGATATGTGCGACACACACATCTAATGTTAATTATTTTGGCAATGAACACTTCATGAAATTAGCATTTAGACTCTCCGTCTATATTGCATCCAATATAGACGGAGTCATGTATACTGATATTCGTCTATAATTGTCTCCAATTATAGCCATATATCAGTATACATTTTGACTTGAGTATTTTACGTTAAAAGGATACATGTGGAGGATTAAGGGATCCTCGATCAACGAGGACTTGCCAACTTTGCCGCGGCGTGGCGTTCGGTGTTTATCGCACATACCGAACAAAGCGAGGGTTACCGTTCGCGCTTGAACCTATTGGCAGTGACGTAGCTCAGCGTCACCACTGTCACTGCCATGGAGAGCATAATCGATATTAACACAGTCTCTCCTGAATCCCATCGAATGGCCGGTTTGCGCCGCGGCATGGCGTTTGGTGCTATAACACGACCAACAAATTCGAACGGGAAAGCAAGAGAGCATAATCTGTATTAACCCTCGCCAGTATTCGGCATTTTACCACCTTCGGTCGTATAGGGGGGGGGTACGATCCCCCCCTGGCGATTCGAAACCGTGCATGTTACGAAAACGAACCAAATACGAAAGTGATAGATTTGGCCGAGATCTCGCGGTTGGAATTCAGTATGACCTTCTAAGGTCAATGGTTGACCTTCCAGGTCAGATCAAAGGTCTAAAATTGATTTTTTGGGGTATTTTCCGAAGAAAATCGTCAGTTATATCGAAACTACTGTCTAAATATGCACGACATGGCCGGAAACATGTTTATTGGGACCTTGCGAACATAACGACATGTGACACGATGTGATCGGACCAATATGTCATGCACCAAATGAGGTCAAAGCCGTGACCCCAAATATCCAACTTTTTTAAGAGTGGTTCCAATTTCGAAGTTTAAAGTTCCTCAGGGTAAAAATGGACGCTGAATTCGAATTCAGCACGAAAAATTACCGTAGGTCAGCTAAAAAAGGTTGAATGGCCAAACGAGGTCAACCGAGGTCACCGATTTTTGGAACATTATTTTTCCAATGGGAACCCATCTGGGCATTGCAAAATTGCATTGCAAAACACATAATACCAGTCGATGTGGGCAACAATGTCATGTTTAGGTGCGATAATCACGTATTTGTTGAAAACTGCTCGGAGGTGCTCCCTTTTATGACCTCATAACTCTGTGACCTGACATGCCCTCCCAAAAGAATTTCACCAAAAGTCGTCAAAAGGTTGCCCCAGAGGGTACTGAAAATCTCAGAGCGATCCGTTCATCGGTTTGGAAGGAATACACAAAAACCTTAGGGGGGGGTTGCATCCCCCCTATACGGGCGAGGGTTAACACAGTCTCTCCGGAATCCCGATCGGCCGGTTTGTGCCGCGGCGTGGCGTATGGTTCTATGGCGCAATCATAAAGCGAATTATAAACGAACTCTATCCATACCTAGCCAAACCTATCCATACCTATCAATGCCTATCCATACCTATCCATACCTATCCATACCTATCAATACCTATCAATACCTATCCATACCTATCCATACATTTCCATACATTTCCATACATTTCCATACATATCCATACATATCCATACATATCCATACATATCCGTGTCTATCCAAAACTGACTGCCCACTCGGCCAGTTTCAAGCCACTCGAGAACGGCCACTCGAGAATGTGCGACCAGACTGCCACACATTATGGCAGTTACACTTAGCGTGACCCGGGGAACGGTTGGGCACTTTTATTCACACCGCTTGCGGGTGGCCCGGCACCGGTCACTGCCAGGCGGAGCATCGAACACCGGAACCCATCTCGGTTCAAATTCTCCACCATATCCCCATAGTTGAACCAGAACCCATGGATCAGTTTTGTTTCCGTCAAATCCAAGCGTGTGTCCAAATCCTGCCGACGCTTATAGGAACAGGATCGGCCGGTTTGCGCCGCGGCATGGCGTATGGAGTTATCTTGCAACCATAAAAACGAATTCGTACGATTGTCTCTCGTAACCGCCTGGTCACCTGTCTGTCCACTCCGTCAGTTTTTCGCGCGCCGTGTACGCACATATCGTCCAGAGACCACCTCAAGCCTCCCCAATCGACAGGAAGGAGAGCATAGTCTGATCGATGAACAGTCTCTCACGCTTTCCACCTGGTCACCTGACTGGCCACTCAGTCAGTTTTTCGTGCGCCGTGTACGCACATATCGTCCAGGGACAACCTCAAGCCTCCCATATCGATATCGCCACGATTAGCCGATACTACCCAACATCAGCTATGCTTCGCTGCCTTATCGCGGTACCCAGTGTTTGGGGAGGTCCCGCCATTCTTCCTGCAGCTCGCTACACCGCAAAACATCGGGAGGCCTGTAACGTCCCGAGATATGAGGAACATACTCCCCTCCACTCCTGGTGGTGCCCTTCCGTTAATCCTATTTGAACATGAAATTCAAAATTTCACAATTGAAAAAACGACACGACCATCGTAAAGGCAGTACATCCCAATCAGGACCCAATTTTTGTTTCATCTCAATTTGGCGCACTTGGAAAATTTTGAAAAGATATTTTTGAATTTTGGTTTGGGAGTTTTGGGATATTTTTGCATATTTCTTGGTTTCTTTCATCATTTCCAGAAAGCACCCATGTTTTGGAGAAAAAATGCACTATAAATGGGTGGGCAAAAAACGTCTGCAAATTTTTTTCTGAGATTTTTCAAACTTTAAATAAAAACAATTTCCTAACACAAGTCAAGTTTCCAGACGTAACTCGACGAGGTGAGCTCAGAAAACACGTTTATTTCGCTCTAGCTCTGTAAATTTTCGAGATATGACTGAAAAACTTCTAATTTTCCCCATATTTTACCATGAGTAGGGGAAAAACTGACCGAGATAGAGGGATATATACAATTACTAAAAGATGCTCTGGTCAATTATCTATCAATCATATCCCTTGATATTAGCCGCTATCTTTGTTAGATATGGAGTTATTCATGTTTTCCAAATACACTTAACTCATTTGAAAACACCTACTAATATAGGAATGCTTATAGCGTAGAAAGTTCTCGACGGATCTGGGATTTTCGCACACCAGTCGACGCACCGTGAAAAATAGGTCCTGTGTTATCCATCTAGAAGGACTTTAAATCGTTTTTAAAGATTTCAGTGATCGAACCAAACATTGGGCTGCTCCCGTTGGTTTAACACGGGAAAACTTCGAGAGCCACTCAAGCCTAAACTATTGCAGTGATCCAAGATGAGTCAATGCAGGCATGGTAGAGCTCTGCAAGGGCTATACAACCTTATAGAAGGATTTCTTATTTTTTTAAAAGTGGCCTCTACGAGGATATATATTTTTTAGAAAATAAAATCACAATTTCTAAGCTCAATAGCTCCTTACCTATGACCGATGGCCGACCATATAGCATTAATGAAAACATCCACCGTGCAGTGGCTTTCGCGTGGTGTAAGACTTTTGAAATTTGGTCGGTAACTTACTTCTGAATAATGTTTCTTACGGGGCACTGTTTCCCCTTGACTTAACATATGGGCCCTGGATTTCCAATATTGGGAAATTAATAACAATTAAAGTTACCGGTGGATTTCTTAGTTCCAAATTATAAATTGTAGCAGGGCTCAGCCGGCAACTATTTTTCCAAACAAAACTTTAAAAAGTTGTACTTAACTTCGGTGCACCGTGCTTGACATTTCCAATTTTGACATTTTGTTCTTGTATTTTTTTTCAGATGCCCGGCACCACAAAAACATGCTTGCAACAAGGATTTCATCGTTAACTGAAAAATGCAAAATTCCAGAGGTGTTTGACATTTTTTAAGAAAAATCGATTTTTTCCTCCAAATTTCACGAGTTCCAAACGCCTTGTACATGGGAGATGGCAGATCGTTCTCGAACGTACAAGATAGCCGCTTTCAAGCTCTTTCAATCCCCGTTTCGTCCATGTCGATCAGAAGTACGGTTTAGCCTCTATGAAGCATTCCCCAGGATACTTTTTCCATTTTTAACGTATTTTCAACATACCAATTGTTTTTTGCTCATAACTTCTAAAGTTACCGACCGACCTTCACATTTCGACAACCATTGGATTCGCCGTGAAAAATGGGTCCTGATGCATTCTACTAGATAGAATTGAAAGCAAAATGTAACATCTTTCTTTCGAAAATGCTTTCCTATTGGTTCAACATGGGAAAATGTGACCTCTTCTGGTGGGCAATGTTACCGGGCGATGTTTTTTTGTTATTTTCCTCCTGAAACGCACAGTCGGTGCTCATCCAAAAATCGAAGGACAAAAAATTAGGATTTTTTTTCACTAAGTGGGGGGTGATTTAATTGTCAAAATCGCATCACTACTTCCCCCCCCTACGGTCGAAAAGAAAATGAATGAAGTTTGGGGTTCACAAGAGGGTAAAAGACAGCCCCGTCCATGCTGAATCTATCTCCGTTCTAATATTGGACATCGGGCAGTAACTTTGACCGTGAGAGGTCATTATATGTGTACATGTACATGGAAATGTTCAAAAATGTTGGATTTTTCCATTATCGCTGGGATGTGTTTTAAAATGTTTTCCGACGTAGTTTTGCACGCAGATCACGAATATGTGATTTGTTTCTTGCTGAGATGAAAAAATAAAAAAGTTATTGCCAAAAACGTTGATTTTTTCCACAAATTTTAAGACGTTGAGTAACACTTAAAATTCAAGACTTATCCTTATTCGAAATTCTAACATATCACGCATCTCTTCATGCCGGATGTGGTCCAAAAATGTTTGAATGTTCTAAGTGCTTTTTTAAAAAAGTGACTGAAAAACTTTGGGAAAATTTTCAAATTTTTTTTGGAAAATGTTTTTTGAAAGCGCTCCACGCACTTAGCTGAAGTTGTGAACCCCGCTTCTTAACTCTTAAAACTCAGGGCGCTACGGGCCGTCGAATATTGACAAAGTGCAATTTTCCCCCTAATTTGCACGCTTATAACTAAAAAAGTTACCACTTCCCGGAAATGCTCTCCTGATACAATATAGATCTGTTCGAGTGCTATCCGTGGCCGAAAACCCAGCTCGGTTATCTCTCTTAGTTTGCCTTCCAGAGTCCGGCAAACTAGACAGTTTTCCGATTTTTCGCATTTGTGGCCTGTCAAAAATTTCGGAAACGAAAAACACTCGAAAAGTTACCGTCCGATTTCGAATTTCCGAGATTTATAACACATCAAATTCATTGTAACATCTTCCCGTAATGCCATTTGCGTTCAAAACTTCCATAGGAAAGCCGCCAGGTGGCAAAAACCATTTCCATTAGCGTTACGGTATTTCGGTTTTTGGCCCCCAGATGGCGCCTTAATTGTCCAATTTCAAAAACTCGTACACCAGTCGACTCAGCGAAAAATATTGAGTCGATTGATGTACATTGTGGCAAACTTATATAAGTATTGAATGTACAGTGCAACAATGTAAAAAGTGATTTTATATGGAATTAATTTGTAAGATTATGTCATGTTCATGGGCTGCTGAGTATATTATACCCTTCATGCACTTTGAGCGGGACTTTCAAACAGCGGATTCTGGAAATCGCAAAAACCGAGATTGAAGGTTAGCGCAGGTAAGGAAGTTATGCGGACACTTCAAATTTCAGGTCTCTAGGGCATGGGCAAAGCTAACCTTCCGGGGGGTAAACTTGCTCTGTCACTTTTCCAACATTGCCAAAATTTGACCCCAATTTGAACCAATTTCCCTTTAACCTATCACAATCGGCGTAGCACCATTCGAACCGCTGATTCATGCGCTATAACATACGTGACGTTCCGATTTTTAGCTATATTTTCCTGATCTGGAGGTGATCTGGAAGGCTGGGCCAATGCGGCTCATCGACCTTTTTATTTTAGTCGGTTTTGGTGAAAAAATGAGCCGTATTGGTTAAAACAACTATGTTAGGTTAGGTTAGGTTAGGGTAGGGTTGGGTAGGGTTGGGTTGGGTTGGGTTGGGTTGGGTTGGGGTAGGGTGGGGTGAGGTGGGGTGGGGGGAGGAAGGGAGGGGGGGGGGGAGGGGAGGGGGGGGGGGGGGGGGGTTATAATAACTGTCTACTTCATTGACCGACTGACCTGTACGCTTGAAGCACGTGCAGTTACTTTCCTATGTCTGCATACTTCAATGTCGGGCCTATGTCAAACTTCCTCAGCTATTATGCATATACTATCGTTGTTGGCAATACAACGTAGACCACATCAGACATCAGCTCTTTTCAGAGCAGTCAGCAAGCAAGAAGAGAATCAGGAAGGTCCAAGGTTTGAGAAAGAAGACAAGCCTGTAGCGGCAGGAGCAGTGAAGACTCGAAGAGCTCCAGGCACCCTAGACGAGCACTCCTGCGATTCTAGAAGGAAAACCTCCCACACCAAATTCCCAACTTCTCTCTGTTTCCCATCTAATCTTTATCCACCGGAGGAAACCTAACGATGTCGAGCCCACTGTCTTCGGCCATTGCGGTCGGGGCAGTGACCAGAGGGCGAAAGCTTGGTCCACGGGTACAACGAATCCGGATATTTTGATATCTTCCCAACGATTAAGCTCACTATTGGACTGGTCAGCTTCAGACGTTTCCGAGCAGAGCGACCACTACCCAATTACAATTAGGCTCAGCACGGACGCTATCCACTACACTAAGCTATTTAGACCATCTTGGAACATGAAAAGAGCAGACTGCCCGCAACAAGTGTGAAAACACGTCGGTTGGGCCGGACGACATCCACGACAGCATTTTAAACATCTAGCAAAATACTCTAACTTATCTACTGACGGCCATTAACGATCTGTACCAAAGCCACACCTTTCCCGACTCCAGCCGCGAAAGCGTAGTCCTTTCATTGTCAAAGCCGCATAAAGATCACTCCACCCCAAGAGGATTCAGGCCCATCTCACTTACTAGCTGCGCTAGTAAGATGGTCGAGCGCATGGGCAATACACGATTGAGGAATTTTCTAGAACACAACGACCTGTTCCACGAATTTCAATGCGGCTTCCAGCCTCAAAAACCAACTACAGAGAATCTCATTAGACTAGTGCACGACATGAAAAGTCGTCTACGCATCAAACGCACAACAATAACTGCCTACTTAGACAACACTGCCGCATTCGGCCGAGTGCACAAGTCCGCACTGACACACAAACTACACAAGATAGGCCTACGCGGACACATGCCACAATTCATTCTCAACTTCCTCACAGACAGGACGCTTAAGGTTCGATGCGGCAGTGCAACATCAGACACCACACCTAAAGAACAGGGCCTGCCACAGGGGATCGTGCTCTCGCCGAGCCTCTTCATAAAGTCATAAAAGTCATAAAGTATTGAGGCTTAATAAGAGCCACAGGGGCCCATCTGGGTTAAGCCTATCTAGAAAAGGTACTAGAAATGTACATACTCTCACCCCAATCAATCCCTTATCCCAAGTTCCTAGGAAGCTATATACCCCAGCCTATCTAGCACCACTCACTTGCTACCGCATAACACCCTCAACAATCACAAGCTCCTCCCATCATACCCATCGTGCCACCATAGACAATCTCATCAGCATCACATCCCGAAGGAAGGTGCCGAATCCACTGTTAGGCACACCCCACACAAATTCATAAAGCGTTCCGACTTAATAAGAGACTCACTTGCTATTGCATAATACACTCAACAATTACAAACTCCTCCCATCATACCCATTGTGCTACCATAGACAATCTCATCAGTATCACATCCCGAAGGAAGGTGCTGAATCCACTGCCAGGTACACCCTATATAAAGTTATAAAGCGTTTAGACTTAATAAGAGACTCACTTGCTAATTGCATAACACACTCAACAATTACAAACTCCTCCCAACTCCCATCTCCTCCCTGTCGATCAACCCTCCCTGGAATACAGAAAAACAAGCCCCTATTCTTATAATGATTGTCTATGCCGATTTTAAAGATGTTCAGTGTGTTGCTACTGGCAATGGTTCCTGGCAGCTGGTTCCAGTGTTCTACTACCCTGTTGGTGAAGAAAGACTGTCTTAACCTTGTCCTGCTGTGATTAACTTTAATTTTGAATTGATGACCTCTAATTGCATCATTTCTGTTAAATTCAAACATTTCCCTGAGATATCCCTGTTCCTGACCATGAACAAATTTAAAAACCTCGATGAGATATCCTCTCAGCCTTCTATATCTAAGTGAAAACATATTCAATTTCTTCAATCTTTCCTCATATGCCAGGTTGCCTATACCATTAACCATTTTTGTTGCCCTCTTTTGTACTCTCTCTAAAATTACAAATTACATGCTACTACTATTACCAGTGCGAGGATTAGCATTACCCCTCGATACTAGTTCTAGCCACATGCCTATCCTTTGCATAGTCTTCGCTTCACACAATCGCTGTTCTATGATATAAAATTCGCTCGCTGCTCATAGAAAACCAATGATTATAACTGGCATGCAGCTTGTTCTCTTCATTGGCTCTTCCATAAACATCAATCCGCTGAAGATATTTTTGGCTACCTAACATGCTGTTGCCTTCCAATGAAAACTGATCACTTGAACCCTTTCGTACATTACCAAAGGCGTGAGATACAGAAAAGGCGGTGCATTTATTACTTCGTATGCGGCAATATCTAGGTGAAACAAAACGACCTTGGAGAGCCTCCGGACACGTCTCCAACTTGCAGAGCCCTTTGCACTACCCCAACCCGTCTTACACCAGAAAGGACACACCTTTAGACACTTTTGCAAACACGTTCGTCTCCATCACATATTCCGGAATAGCCAAAGCCGTGGTGGGGAAGCGGGTGGGGACGGGTTGCGCGAACACCGTGAACTTGGGGCCTCACGGAAGTAGCCGGTATACTGCGTGGATAGGTTGAATTTTAGCACTTCCTCGCCCTCTCACCATTTTTGCTGCCCTCTTTTGTATTCTCTCTAAAAGCCAACAATCTTTCTCATAACTAGGGGACCAAGCTTGGACACAGTATTCCAAATGTGGCCTGACATATGCACAGTAAAGCTTCCTGATGACCTCCTCACTTTTGTATGACACATTCCTCTGTATTGCCCCAAGCATTCTTAGTGCCTTCTTCCTGGCTTCTTTGGTCTGTTCTGATGCCCCCAATTTTGTGTTCAAAATAACACCTAAGTCCTGCTCCTGCTGAGTCACAGATAGTACTTGGCCACCCATCAAGTGTGGAGCCTTCATATGCTGCCTACCTACATGCATGACTTTGCACTTATCAAAATTATACTTCATTTGCCATTTTTCGGACCACTTCACTAGCTCGTCTAAGTCTTTCTGCAGCAAAACCTGCTCATTGTGCCCTGTTATTGCCCTACAGATCTTCAAATCATCCGCAAATTTGAAAACATTACTGCTTAGGCCACATTCAATGCTATTCACATATATAATGAACAATAGTGGCCCCAGTACCGACCCCTGGGGGACTCCACTAAGAACATTTTGCCATGATGACTTTGTACAATTTAGCATCACTCTCTGCTGTCTATCTGAAAGCCACAACTCTATCCATTTTAGGATGCTGCCTGCAATACCATGGACCTGAAGCTGCATCATTAACCGTTTATGGGGTACCTTGTCGAAGGCCTTACTAAAGTTAAGATATGCTACATCAACCTGATTTCCATGACCAAATTGTTCTGTAGCAAAATTCAAAAAGTCCAAGAGATTTGTGAGACACGATCGCCCTTTTCTAAACCCATGTTGAGTATCTTTAATCAATCTGTTTCCTTCCAGAAAACTAACTATTCTATCCTTGATAATTGATTCGAGTACCTTGCAGACTAGGGATGTGAGGCTTACTGGCCTATAGTTTTTAACTTTCCCGCTTTCTCCTTTCTTGAAAATAGGAACTACATTTGCCCTTTTCCAATCTGTAGGAATTTCATTTTGTGAAACTGATCTACAAAATATTATACTAAGTGGAATTGCCACTTCCTTTTCAACTTCCCGCAATACCCTAGCATAAATTCCATCAGGTCCTGCTGCCTTGTTTGGCTTTATTTTTCTGATATAATTGAAAATAATATCACTATCAATGAAATCAACATCGTGTATCTGATCACCTGTTACTGAACTGTGGTTCACGGTTGGCAGATTAGTCACATCCTCCACTGTAAACACTGATTTAAACTGCTTGCTCAGCTCCTCAACCATCTCACCATCCTCACTCAATATAGTCCCATTTACTTCCAGTGGACCAATTGTGCTTGAAACTTTACTTAGCTTGTAGAAACTAAAGAACTTTTTACTGTCCCCATTACAATTCCTAGCCAAATCCAATTCTTTTGCTCGCTTTGCTGCTCTGATTATCTGCTTCACAGCATCTCTAGATTTTTATACGACCTTAGATTTACGATATTTGAAGCTTCCTTAAATACTCTAAATGCATCTTTCTTAGCCTTAATTGTTTTCATCACATCTGGTGTAAGCCATGCTGTCTTTCCTGCCCTTCTTTTGCGCCTTTGCTTTTAGGGGACATGTCTAATCTGAATTTCCCTAAAGTAAGATTTGAAATTTTCCCACATTTCACAGGCATTTAAATCAAAGAATTCTTCTTCCCATTTTATTGCACTTAAAGCCTCTCTCATGCAGTCAAAGTCTGCCCTGTTAAAATTTGGAATCTTTGCCAAATTATCCTTGATTGTCCCTGCTACCTGTGCCTTGAATCTCACTACGTTATGGTCACTTCTTCCCACAGTTTCTCCTACAGTCAAGTCTTGAACCAAATCACTTAAATCTGAGAAGACAAGGTCCAAGAATGAGCCCTGCCTGGTTGGTTCCGTTACAAACTGGTGTAAGAACAAGTCCTCTTCAATGCATTTCCTAAACAGCTTACATGATGGGGAGCCAACACCAACATTTTCATATCCCTTTAGATTAAAGTCACCAAGAATAAGGCATTTCCTCTGAACGTTTCTACTGATTTCCTCACAAATCACTTTATCGAGCTCCAGTTGCTGAGAATGTGGCAAGGTTCCTGATCGATACAAAGCTCCTATCCTCAGTTTATTGCTGTTGCCTTTTCCCACAGCAACATCAAGCCAAATGGACTCCACAGACACATTTTTTACCCCATCTGCTACTTTTTGAGAACTGTATAAGCTATTCACATACAGCATTACACCACCCGGACTATTAACAACTAACACGCGGCGGCCGGCGTGATAGGCGATGTGGACAATTACCTCCTTGTTCGCACGGCAAAGACCCCTCGGTGGTCTTGGAGAAGAGTAGGCTAAAGCCGGCACCTCGGCAAAATCAACTTTCTCGTTACTCTCAAACCACTCCCCTCCCAACCCCAGCTATAAATTATCTTGCGGGGGAGCAAAGTAAACTAAAACCATTTCGACATCAGGGAGATGTCCCTCACCTAGCCCTGCCCTCAGCACTTAAAACATCACACACGCTATAACGTAAAACTCCCTTAACGCAAAGGTACACTTGCCTGCGCTTTGCCGGCAAACCATACTCGCTTTAAAGACAGACATGTAACGTACTCGCTTTAAATGCGGCGCAAATGACCTTTATGGTCCGGCACGCCTAAAATATTCACTTCCCCCAATACAAGTTATATCGTACCCAGACTTAGCGAACGGTTCATTGGGCAAGCCGTTGTAACGACAGTAACACGTGTCACCGTCGCGGAATCTTATGTTTCTTTCTCCCTCTATTCTACCGGAGGTTGACCCACTTATGTGATGGTACGGTTAGACCGTGCACATCATGGGCGTTATTGAGCAACACGCCCTCCTGGCTTTAGAACAAGCCAGCCCGACCTTACCACCGCGTCTCCATTGGTAGCCTTCCTTGATCCTACGCCTGCCCACGCACCTAGGCGCTACACTCGCACTCGGGAGCGCACAGGGTTTTCGTACGGACAAGACACATATTTTCCAAGGGGACTCCAACAGAAAACGCTGCGTCGGATTTCGCCCACAATTTTCTTTGAGCCACTTTTCCCCCAAAGTGAATATTACATTAAATTGTTCCCCAGAGTCCCCTAGACAGAAGCACCACTTCACCAAACGAACCACCCCTGCCCGGCGGAATCCCTGATAAATGAGTCCCCCCAACCAGGGAGGGATCTCTGACCAAAACGAACTCCTAACCAGAGGACCTCTAGCCAGTGACGAGGCCTCCTGACCAGTGATATAATTAGAGGCGCCACAGGGGCTCCATCCGGCTGCCAGGGGGATCTTTGGACAGAGGGCTCCTTAGCCAGGGACAGGGGCGAATACATGGGACTACTGGGGCATGTGCTCCCAGACCATCCATGGAAAGGTAGCGCCTCTCTTGCAGGCGGTTTCTAGAATATGCGGTTCCTAGATCTTTGGCATCCATAACACCATCCTCTCCAGAAAAGTACCTGTCATTTTTCTCATTTTGAGGTTGAATGGTGGGCAAATTTGTACTTTTTATTTCTTGGAACTTTGTCTTCAATGCAATGCCTATGAATGTTATAAAGTCAATGTGACAACTAATTTCCTCCCCAAATGCTTGCTTTCGAGTTGGCGAACAAAATAACACTAAAAAGTTGTATTTGTGTGTCGTGGGATAACATAAAAATAAAGTTTTAAAATACGATATTATCTAACATAACCTAGTCCATCCTGCCTTGCAAATATTTTTGTCTCGACAAATATCGAACAATTTCTTTTTCTAAGTGTTTTTTTTCTTGAAATAAACCTAGCCCAGCATGGCCTAATCTATTCGAACATGCTTTTTAAGAACAAGCCCCAAGTTAATTGAACACAAAATCAAAGTTGTCCAAATAAAAGAAAAAGCATAACATAACACAATCTAGCAAAGCATAATATAACCTAACCTAACCCAACCTAACCCAACTTAACCCAACCTAACCTGACATAACACCCAACGTGACCTAGCCGAGTCTAGCCGAGCCAAGCCTAGCCCAATATAACCTAATCTAAGCTAACCTAACGGAACCGAACCAACCGAACCAAAAAATGGACCTGGGATAATCTAATCTAACCTAACCTGACCTAACTGATCTCACCTGAACTGATCTGATCTGAAGTGATCTGACCAGAGCTGATCTGACATGAACTGAATTGATTTGACCGAACCTAGTTTCCCCAACTTTGAACAATCCATACAGCGTAACTTACATTGACACTAGACGACAACCTTTTGCTTTGCAATTTTTTAAAAAGCCATCCTCTATGCCAGATGCAGTGTGGGAGATGGAGCCAAATTGGATGGTGCATCTTTATTGACAAACAAGTGTTATGCTGATTAAAGGTATGCTGTTTAGTTTTGGAAAAAATGCATTATTCAATTTCCTCGACTCCACCTGACGTGGTTCCCAACTGATTGGGATGCCAAGCACGCAAGAAGTCATACTTTCAGCAAATAAGCACGCTTTATTACTCTACAAGCTCAGTGCAGGATGAAGGCAATTCAGTCAACACATCCGTATCCTGGCGGTTTCAAAGTCGATTTGATCTAGATACCATAACCATAGGCATAGGAACGTCTCAAGAAGTGGGTGGGCCAGGGTCAACAGCACGGGAGCACCCAGGAATTTCGCAAAGTACCACGGTTGAGCACTTTTGGATAGAGAACCCGATAATTTTAATAGTGAACACCCATCTTTCACCGCTAAGGGGCGGGGGGCCTGGGCACGCCTATGGCTAACAGCAACATGTGGTCCTGAAAAAGAACGATCATCGCGGTATAAGTACTTTCAAATTAACACTTATCGCTGCACTTGGAACTCTCTTCATGAACGATGGATTATTTTGTAACAGTAGGTTAATTTTCCTGGTGCGAGTGAAACCATTTAGTATTACTGTTCAAACACAATTTCTTCAACTTCCTCTATATGGTGTGTGTGTGGGTGGGTGGTGGCAAGCTCAATACAGCGTCACTAATGGGTATGTGTTGTGCCCTATTTTGTTGTGCCCTTCCTCTATATGGTGTGTGTGGGTGGGTGGTGGCAAGCTCAATACAGCGTCACTAATGGGTATGTGTTGTGCCCTATTTTGTTGTGCCCTTCCTCTATATGGTGTGTGTGTGGGTGGGTGGTGGCAAGCTCAATGCAGCGTCACTAATGGGTATGCGTTGTGCCCTATTTTGTTGTGCCCTTCCTCTATATGGTGTGTGTGTGGGTGGGTGGTGGCAAGCTCAATACAGCGTCACTAATGGGTATGTGTTTGCCCTATTTTGTTGTGCCCTTCCTCTATATGGTTTTGGTGGTGTGGCAGCTCATACAGCGTATTGGGTTGTTTTTTTTTTTTATTTTTTTGGAGGTTATTGGATTTATTTGTTGGGGATTGCAGCGTCACTAATGGGTATGTGTTGTGCCCTATTTTGTTGTGCCCTTCCTCTATATGGTGTGTGTGTGGGTGGGTGGTGGCAAGCTCAATACAGCGTCACTAATGGGTATGTGTTGTGCCCTATTTTGTTGTGCCCTTCCTCTATATGGTGTGTGTGTGGGTGGGTGGTGGCAAGCTCAATACAGCGTCACTAATGGGTATGTGTTGTGCCATATTTTCCTCTATATGGTGTGTGTGTGGGTGGGTGGTGGCAAGCTCAATGCAGCGTCACTAATGGGTATGTGTTGTGCCCTATTTTGTTGTGCCCTTCCTCTATATGGTGTGTGTGTGGGTGGGTGGTGGCAAGCTCAATACAGCGTCACTAATGGGTATGTGTTGTGCCCTATTTTGTTGTGCCCTTCCTCTATATGGTGTGTGTGTGGGTGGGTGGTGGCAAGCTCAATACAGCGTCACTAATGGGTATGTGTTGTGCCCTATTTTGTTGTGCCCTTCCTCTATATGGTGTGTGTGTGGGTGGGTGGTGGCAAGCTCAATACAGCGTCACTAATGGGTATGTGTTGTGCCCTATTTTGTTGTTTTGGGTGTGTGTGGGGGGGGGGGCCCTGTTTTTTCCTCTATATGGTGTGTGTGTGGGTGGGTGGTGGCAAGCTCAATACAGCGTCACTAATGGGTATGTGTTGTGCCCTATTTTTTCTTCCTCTATATGGTGTGTGTGTGGGTGGGTGGTGGCAAGCTCAATACAGGTTATCAATACAGCGTCACTAATGGGTATGTGTTGTGCCATATTTTGTTGTGCCCTTCCTCTATATGGTGTGTGTGTGGGTGGGTGGTGGCAAGCTCAATGCAGCGTCACTAATGGGTATGTGTTGTGCCATATTTTCCATGATATAGTACAATACGTCTTTAAGATGGCCCCGTTTTAAGTGTTTATTTAGTCTTTTTGTTCCTTTTCTAGGACCATGTCGATTTTTAGGGCCCAGCCTGTTTTTTAGGCCCCCGTGCGGTCTCAAAGCCCCGATGTGCTTTGAGTGACCCGTTGTGATTCGTTTTTTAGCTGCCGGTGTGGTTGTTTAGAGCTGCAACGCATGTTTTAAGGCCTTGCCGCTTTTTGTCAGACTCGGTACGCTTTGGAGGGCCCGGTGCATTTTCGTCCTCCCGTTGTGCTGTTAGGGTCCCGCTGTGTTTATTTTGGGTTCCTCTCTCACATTTGTGGGACCCCAGCACGATATTGTGGGATCCGGTATAATTTCTCGGGGTCCCGTCGCTACTTTTCGGGTCCAGGCGCAGTGGTTCCGAGTTGATCCGACGCCAGTTTTCTGTGCTCGACATAATATTTGATGACTTCTGAAATATATAAAGTCCCAGCCACGGCATGTTTCTTCGGCCCCCGGTGACATTGGTTATGTCCCGCCGCGACTTTTCCAGCTCCGGTACGTTTTTCGGTGCCGTATGCTATTTGTTAAGGCATCTGGTGGTACGTTTGGGCTAAGGAGCGATTTTCCCGGCTAGGACATTTATTTTTAGAAATCTCTATATTTCGGAGAGCTCCGGCTTGACTCTTGTCGGGTTCAGATGCGATTTTGGTGCCATGCTGTGATTATTTGGTGCAATCGACGGCAACTTTGGGAGCCCCAAGGGGAATTTTTGACGCCCCAACCAGAATTTATGAGACTACGGACAGGAATTTTTGGTTCCAATCTCGATATTTTGGGGGTTTGGGGCTAGTTTGCGGGGCACGCTGTAATTATCTGTGTCCCAGCGTGATTTTGGCGTTCCCCGGCGCAATTTTTTGGGCCGATGCTAATTTTTGGTGCCCGCTGTATTTATTTATAATCGCTAATTATGGGGCCCCGATGCGAATTAACGGGGTCCCAGAACTATTTTTGGGGACTCCGGCGCGATTCTTCGGTTCTTGGGAGTCCACCTCTTCAGGATGGAGGGGGGGGGGGATTTTCCTCCTTGGTATGCCACTGCGGCATCTCAACGAGTTTTTTTTCCAGCCAATGGCACCCTTCAGAGTAGAAAGGATAGAACCGATGGCACCCTTTAGAGTAGAAAGGCACAGCCAATGGCACCCTTCAGCCAATGGCACCCTTCAGAGTAGTAAGGCCCTTGGGGTAGCTTTCTTTCGGGACATGTTCTGAATTTTCCGGTGTTTGGGTCGTTTCGATGGAGTTCCTTTTTTATTTTTGTGGTCGGCTTCTAAGCCGGCTTCTAAGTCGGCTCGTAAGCCTCCTGCGCGATATTTTTGGGCCCAGTTACGAGTCTTCAGGTTCCGGTGAATTTTTTATCGGTGCTCCAAAGCGTTTCTTTTCCGGTGCCCGACGAGTTTGTGTTGTCTTTGGCGCAATTTTGTGGCCGCAGATTGACATTCCGGGTAGGAATCGACTTTGGGGACGCCAGCTGCGACTTGTGAGGCTTCGGCACGACTTTTTGGACACCTGGTGTGATTTCCAAGGGCAGCGGTGTGACGCTTTTGGGTCTAAGTGCGATTTTTAGGCCCTGTAGTCATTAGTTGGGATGCTTATCGTGAGTTTTCGTGGTCTCGACACGCCTTTGGGGGCCCAACACGTTTTTGTTTCTTTTGGAGCGATTGCTAGGACCCCACTAGAATGATTTTCCATGTCCGGACTGATTTTTTCGTTGCCCTGGCTTCATTTATTAAGTGTTCCCGATGCGACTTTTGGGGCCCCGGTGCGACCTGTCAAGACCCTAGTGATTTTTGGGGGCCCGGGCGCGACTTTTTGGCACCTTCAGGTGCGACGTGATTTTCAGGGGCCCAGGCTCAACCTTTTTTGGGTTCCCCGTTGTGATATTCAAGAATCTCGACACGACTTTTTTGACCTCCAGCGTGATTTTTGGGCTCCAGGCGCGAACTTTTCACCCACAGCATGATTTTCAGTGGCCCAGCCCGCCTTTTTGCAGCCCCCACCGTGATTTTCAAGGATCACGGCACGACTTTTTGTGTGCTCCCAGCGTGATTTCCAGAGGCCCCGGTCCGACGTTTTGGGTTCCATAGTGCGATTATCAAGGGCCCCGACACGACCTTTTGGGACCCATCGTGATTTTGACGGCCCGGCCAGCCTTTCTGGCGCCCAGCGTGATTTGCGGGGGCCCGGCGATACTTTTTTCCCCAACGTGATTTCCAGGAGCCCGGCCCGACCTTTTAAGGCCTCAGCGTGATTTTCGGGGGTCCTAGCGTGACTTTTCAGGATCCCGGTGCGACTTTTTGGAGCTACAGTGGTATTTCCAGGGACCCGGTCCCATATTTTGAAGCACTCATCGCCATTTGTAGGGTACCGGAACGATTTTTGAGGCCACCAATGTCATTTTCAGGAGCCTTGATTTGATTTGGGGGCCCCAGCGTCATTTTCAGGGGCCTCTGCGCGACTTTTTGGGACCCCAATATGATTTGTATGGGCCCCGGTGCGATTGTTGGGGACACCAGCAGGATTTTTAGGGAGCTTGGCGCTATTTTCCCGAACCACGGCGCGATTATTCAGGACCCACAACCTCTCAGGGGTGGGGGACTGCTCCAATGCCCTCCCCCCTCTCCCCTTCGGTACGCCACTGCGCATGCCCCAATTATTTTATAGGATAACAATGACGTCTATGGAGTACATTGCACAAAATCGACTTTATTATGCCAATTTAACTGCTGGCACCATAAGTAGTGTGTTCAGAAATATGCACACTGCAATCGGCCTAAATTAAACCAATAATCTTCGGGGTTCTTAAATATCAGCCTGGGCGCACGACTGGACGTCTGACACTGGACGATGAAAAATCTTGATAGTAGTCTTCGTTGTAATTCGGTGTTATAGTACTTTTAATCAAAATGTCTTCATTGAATAGATTCTTGGATCAGAGCCTTTGCTAAGCAGAGATTGTTGCATATACCATGAGCCCACCATCTGATCGAACCATTTCTGTTGAACGACATTACTTGAAATAAATGTTGAACGTGCTGTCAATGCCACCACGCATTTACCCAGCTAAAAATATACTCGCGCCAGTTGCCATTCTCGTCATGTGCCTTGTCAGGTCACATAACAAGCATCACTTGTCACTCGTCACATCACTCTTCATATCACTCCTCATGAGACCTTGTCGGGTCACATCACGAGCGCTTAATCCTCTCGGGAGATTCTGAAATCCCGAGAGGCTTTCTCGCACCTGAAGTTGATATAATAGGGTGTGGACTTCACTATTATATCTATGCAACCATAATAAATGATGAAAAGAAGTATTTTGCTATGTTTGGATGCCAGCAACAATAATACTCAGGCATCTCACTCAAAAGGTTGCAAATCTGTGTGCTGTGCCCAACTGAAAATCCATTGAAATATAGAAATTTGTACGATCTATTCCATACTACAGCCACGCAATGGATGTATCGTGACAGTAATTTTCAAGCTTTGGGAATCAAAATACATGTAGATGTTGAAATGTATGGCAGCTAGGACCAAGGCCATATATAATACATGGCTATGCAATGTCAATGCAAGGAACTTGCACTTGCGAATTGTATGTCTTACCTTGATTTTGTTACGTTACTGCCTTCAGCCTTTATCATTTTCTACTGTAAGCAATATTGATGAAGTCAATGTTCAATATGTTAACAGTCAAAGAAACACAGTGAAACTCTAATATGAATGTATTCTGTTTCTGGCTGGCACATTATCTGCTTAATATACTTTTCATTTCATAAGGTGTGAATATCCATACATATGTTGCATGACATCAACTCCTGAATTAGTCGCATTGTTGTAAGGTCGTGTCCAAGCGTGCATGACTTAAAAAATGAAGCGCAACGATGTTTGTATGTTTATTGCGTGGTTCTCGACGCACTTTATGCACGATCACGGCTCATGGCGCCGCCCACACTGCTTCGCCGATGGGCCGCGGGATTCGGAAATGTCCCGAGTGGTGCGAGTGGATGTGCTACGATGTCATATGTGGAGCTTTTGCTTAGATATGGATTTCAGGGAGGTTTCTTTCACATATTCAAATGTATGCATGCTGCTTTTTAGGAAATGTAAATTTTTCAAAAGCGGGAGGGCCAGCTACCATTGCTGGCCACCCCACTTTGAAAAGTTGGTGGGCTATGGCCCCCTGCCCCCCACCCCCCGTTCCTACGCCTATGACCATAACCAATATAACTGACGGAGGTCAGTAGCATTTGGTGCGAGTTGTGCACTGAAGCACCAGGCTTTAATACACAATGAAGGGAGCAAATCAACCGTTGAACATACCAGTACTGCCGGTTTCAAGGTCGATTTAATATAGCGCCTTGGTCTAGCGGTTCATGATGCAAGTATTGCATGATGCAATACATATATGGATGCTCGAGCTACCCACATATGTGCAAAGTTCCACCACAGGTCCGCAAGCCCCTGATAAGGTGAGGCCCCCACGCATGGTCAGACGTCACCGGCCCGTCGGCGGTTGGTTTCGTCGGTCGGTTGGTTGGTTGGTGGCGCAGTACGTAGCCGAGGACGCCGGCAGGTGGATCGTCGACGGACGGACGTGCACGGACTCTCAGTCCAGCTGGGTGTGAACGTCCGACCGGCGGCCACACGGCGAGCGCGGCGGAGACGCAGCGGCGTCGACCGTCGCCCGGGCGAGCGCGCTCTGAGCCGGAGAGGAGAGGCTGGCCGGCGTCGGAGCCGCTCCGGTGTACCACCACTCGGCGCTGTTCGGCTGGATCACAGTACTGGATCACAGTGTTCGGCTGGATCACAGTACTGGATCACAGTGTTCGGCTGGATGATAGTGCGCGCTCTGAGCCGGAGAGGCTGGCCGTCGACGGAGCCCCTCGGGTGTCCCACCGCTCGGCGCTGTTCGGCTGGATCACAGTACTGAATCACAGTGTTCGGCTGGATCACAGTGCACGCCCGGCCAGGAGATGGCCGACACCGCTCAGTGGAAACGCGTGACCAGGAACGCCAGGCTAAGCTGAAGGACGGATCGCACGTCACCCGGCGGGGTTTCGTCCTGGTAGTCAGCCCTGAATGAGCACAGCTACCTGCCTGGCTCCAACGTCAGCTTCTGCCTGCAGTTGCCGACCAGCGCCGACTGACCTGTCTGACCTGACCTGACCTAAGTCGATGTGTATGCAAGTGTTGATGGTCACTGACGGTCCAGTCTGACCTGATCTGATCCTCTACATCTGATGACTATTGTTGATGACTGATGACTGATAACTGATGACCGCTACAGACGGACACGTCTGACCTGATCCGACCTGTCTACAACTGACTATCAGCGGCGACGAAACTGCCTGACTTAACATGCAGCGCATCGACTCTCTCATTGCTCTCGGGCGAAGCTTCTCCACCACCTCCTACGACGAAGTCGTCCGAGTAACATTAATGCACGTAAGTACTTGTACCACTACCAGGCGCCATCAGAATGTTGCACGGACGAGAGCAATTGCTGAAAGCGAGGTGAAGTCAAGTGTGCCTCCATGCATGTTATCCCCGACTTTCGTGTACTTAGCGGGTTAGGAACTTCCAAATTATTGGAAGTGTCCGGGGGGGGGAGGGGCAAGACACCTCTTAGGTAGACTTCCTCATCGCAATACCCATGGCATTGCTTGATTGAGTTACGGATTTTGCGGCGCGGCGACTACATTGGTACTTTTAGCCGTTATCATTGTCAATGTGCATGTCCATGAAGTTCGCGACGACAGATACACATCTACGACTAGCGAATTCAAGCAAGGGCCTGGTGTTGATTTGGAAATTCACCTAAAACAATTTGTAGTTTTTCGTGGTGAACATCTCAAAACTGCTTTCATCTCGTGCTCATGGGGTCCCCCTCTCAACGTTTCTAAGGAGTCCATTCGCTGTGCTTCTGCCGCCACAGCATATATTCTGGCATGCAAAATATTTGATAAAATACGTGTTCTCTAAAACACATTTTGTTATTCGAACCTCTGTTTTAGCCTGTCATCTGATCCGAGACATTTTTCTGCAATTTTAGACTCTGTATTTCTTTCTCCATTGGTGTGCCCACTGATGCTTAGCTTTGGCCTGCACCACCTACGGATTTTCCATGATAAATGTTTCAATGTACCTACACCCAAAACTCTCAATGGAACATCGAAATCGGTGGTCACCTGATTTTAACCTATCCTAACTCCAAAACCAGAAGATACATGACCACTATTTTTCTTGCAAAGGGTACGCTCAATTGTCGGGAGACATGGCAAATTCCCAACTGATACATTCAATGGATTAGGAATTATATCAGACAAAACACCAGACTGAATCATATGGGCTGCCACACTGGTGAACTGGTGCCACACTGGCGCTGGTGAACATGGAGGTTCGCAGCGGAGGCACGTCGTATTTTTAAGCCCGACAGCGACGGTGGGTCAGTTAGTCGTCGCTCAGTAAGTGGTGTTGCGGTGTCACAGGTGTCGCGAGCACGCTAGGTATGTGTGCGAGCGTGCGAGCGTGCGTGCGTGCGTGCGTGCGTGCGTGCGTGCGTGCGTGCGTGCGTGCGTGCGTGCGTGCGTGCGTGCGTGCGTGCGTGCGTGCGTGCGTGCGTGCGTGCGTGCGTGCGTGCGTGCGGCGGGATGCACATTCAGAAGGCACAAGGTGGTTGGCAGTCCGGCCGGGCGTTGCCATGGTCAGGTAGCTTGGTAAACATTAGCATGCACTCAATTTTCCGATCCGCTGCTTCTGTTGCTACTACCACTGCCACCACCACCGCCACCACTGCCACCACTGCCACCACTGTCACCACTGCAGCCACTGCCACCACCGCCACCACTGCCACCACTGCCACCACTGCAGCCACTGCCACCACTGTCACCACTGCCACCACTGTCACCACTGCCACCACTGTCACCACTGCCACCACTGCCACCACTGTCACCACTGCCACCACTGTCACCACTGTCACCACTGCCACCACTGTCACCACTGTCACCACTGCCACCACTGCCACCACTGCCACCACTGTCACCACTGCCACCACTGTCACCACTGCCACCACTGTCACCACTGTCACCACTGTCACCATTGTCACCACTGCCACCACTACCACCACTGTCACCACTGCTCCAATGCCACCACGTCACTGTCACGGTAACGCAGAAGTTCCGTATCTAACCGATGCTCGGGTCAGACTGTTTATTCCTCTCCTGACTAGCGGGCAGGTCGCGCAGTCAGCTGATTGTGCGACCGGTCCTCGGGCGCCACCTGGATCAGTGGCGGACCCAGGCTCGGCAACATTTCCCGCCGACCCGCCCTCGGGTGCCACCTGGATCAGTGGCGGATCCAGGCTCGGCAACATTTCCCGCCGACCCGCCCTCGGGTGCCACCTGGATCAGTAGCGGACCCAGGCTCGGCAACATTTCCCGCCGACCCGACCTCGGGTGCCACCGTAGGATCCAGGGAATTTCCCGCCGACCCCGGTGATTAGCGGACCCAGGCTCGGCAACATTTCCCGCCGATCTAGGACCAGGCTCGGCAACATTTCCCGCCACCGCCCGGGCGCCACCTGGATCAGTAGCGGATCCAGGCTCGGCAACATTTCCCGCCGACCCGCCCTCGGGCGCCACCTGGATCAGTAGCGGATCCAGGCTCGGCAACATTTCCCGCCGACCCGCCCTCGGGCGCCACCTGGATCAGTAGCGGATCCAGGCTCGGCAACATTTCCTCTCGTCGAAATGAAAAACGTAAAGCCGGAAGATACACACACATACACAACATACAATGCGCATCGTACGACACTTAAACATTGCGATCAACAACACGCCTCACAAACTTCATGTGCGTACGCCGCACCGCACCTGTCCGAGGTCTACATAATCTAGATGACGCCGTCCAACTGCGCGCACAACTACACGTACCGGTGACCAAGGAGGCCAACATCTTAGGGGATACACCGCGTGGGACCTCGAAATACCGCAGCCTTATCCTGCCTCCAGGCTTGTATACAGGTGGCGGTGAGACCACTCGGGTCCTCAGATTGTTGGATCGTTTTTTGTTTCTCCATTGCACGGCTCGTGTTTTCTTCCGCGGTTTTTAATGTGTCTACCATCGATCGCATCCTTTCGTGTACAGTGTCATATGAATACTTGGGTACATGCTGTGTTATTAAATTGGAGAATGGCGTATTCACATTCCTCATAAAGAACAAGAAATATGGAGAATATCCATGAACTGAGGAAGTCTCCTGGTTCAACGAAAAAATAATGTAACGTAACTGGCACTCCCAATCATCACCATAATCGTCAGATAGCGCCCTAAGCCGGCGCTTTATATCCATGTGGCGCCGTTCGGCCATTCCAATACCTTCATGATAGTGTCCGATGGCATGTCGGAGCTCGATGTCCCAGAATGCGCAACTTAACTACAACAGACGCCGACTTTTCATACTCGCGCCGGCGTTCGTTTCTATGTATTGTGGAGGCCCGTACATTCCAACTGGGCATCTACAGCATCTATAATGCTGTTCGTACCTTCAGATCCCAGCGGGTAGTGCGTCAGAAAAAACCGTAAACTTATCAACGCATGTCAAAACTAGCGTTTTCCCCGACGTTCTACTGCTAGGCATGTGCATCACGTCAATCACAAGCACTTCCCCTGGGCCCATGGGATCCGGCTGGGTCAATGGGGGTGCCCGACTGCCAACACTTTGCTTTGCTGCGCAGCGCTGGCATGACTGTACATAATTCTTGCAATCCTGTCTCAGACCGGGATACTATATGTTTCTAGATAGCGTCTGATATAGCTTCTCGTGCCCGCTGTGCCCGTGATTTGAACGGTCATGATTGTCTCTCATGATCTCGAATCGCCTGACCAAAGGCCAACCAAGACGAAGCTCCTTTTCCTTTGTATTATGACGGAAAAGCAAACTGTCCTGCATAAATAATTGTGTAATGTCCTCCTTTTTTAACGCTGGCGAACACAATTTGAGCTACTTCCCATGCTTTATTTTGTGAAGCAGAGCCCGACACGTCCTATCATGCTTCTGATACCACACAATTTCCTCGCTATGCAATGGTGTGTGAGGAACTGCTCCTGCTCTTACTAGATAGCAGCATGCTTCAGGACCTTCTGTCGCTGTGGGCGCCCCAGCGACAGGCATACCAGCAGAGATAATTTCTGCCGCTGCTGACTTTCCTTCTTGAATGGCTGTGGCCTGTGCAGACACTGCTGCGGCCGGCGCCCTCCCCACTCCCGGCGCCATGTGCGCTGCAGCGAGAGGCTTTGCGGCACTGGGATCCTACTCCGTGTCTTGATCTGCACCTTCAGGGATTCTGGATAGCATATCCACGTGAGGCATGTTTGCGGCCGGGCAGTGTTCCGTCTCAAAGCGAAACTGACTAACATATACTCGCCACCTGACAACTCGTGGATTCATATCAGACTTACTATTCACAATCTGGAGCGCACTCTTACAGTCGCACACCCAAGTGAACTGTAACCCAGCCAAAAATGTATAAAATGTATTGAGATCCGTGATGAAGCTGAACACCTCTAGTTCATAAATGGTCCATTTCTGTTGGGACTCATTGTACTTGCTACCATTGAACACAATGACTTTTTTTAATCCCTCTTGAACCTGGCACAAAACCTGTCCCGATCCCACCGTACTACACCTTTTTGCGTGCCAGTTTGAACAAACTGCACTGATTTCAGTATTAAGCGCATCCAATTTCGGCGTTTCAGAACATTGCGTCCGAGTATGACACAAAACGGAGAAATTCGGCCGGGTAGCGTGCATTTCGAAAATAGTGCAATCAATTTCGGCATAGTGCATTATAATTCAATGAAATGAGCATGGTATTCGGCATGCAGGTTTGTTTCGGCACGGCAACAACCGATTTCGGCTGTGTGCAATCAAATTCGACGCAGAAATTACGGTTCAAAAGTGAAAAATGTGGTCCATATAAATGCATCTGCGTATTACCTCCAGTGCTAGTTGACTTTTTACGATAACGGCTTACTTCTACATATTCTGATGTATCAACTCGTTATGCAGGTGCTGCGATACTGAACAGAACACTACTGACTAGAGGGTGGTTTTTAACCCCCTCCCCACCCTCACTTTATATCTGAAAGTGATGTCTAAGGAAGCACCCCGCTGGCCGCTATCGCATTATGTACATAAAACGTTAAAATTTGGTCTTTTATTGGACAATATGTATTTCTCTGTTGTGTAAAAAATAACATTGCTGGCTATGTTGAAACATATGCACTTTAAACTTGTGCATATGTTGAAATACCCAGTTATACAAATAACATGTAATTGAAAATGTCATTAATTTCGCATGAACGTCTCACAACGAAGGGTACAAACAACGAAGTGTTCGCAATGATAGCCACATACCGTGTACTTACACGCCAGAGCACAGGGTGTACATCAAAGTCACCTAGTGCGTGGACGACAATAACTTAGCCGATAATGTTCTCACGGGCTGCGCAGGCCGGCAGGAAGTACCAAGAAAGATGAGCATTGATGATTGGCCATCTTTCCCCTTCGGTTGGGTTCCTGTACCGCCTCTCGTACGTCCTTCGCCACGTGGCATCACGACGTCCAGACGAGCTGTGACCTCCTGACCTTGTGGTTGCGGCATGCTCGGCATCAAATAAATATTACTCGCTTCTGATGGGTTGAGTGCGTTGCCATACCGAGACGCGCCGCTTAGCAACTACCCGCTGGTCAATGTCGCATTATGTATTGGATATACAATTGTACACACACACAAAACGTCAAAAATTGACCCTTTATTGGAAAATGGGTACATATTTAACCAAATATGACAAAAACAAGTATCATAGCTGAGTATTTTTCGCGTCGAACTTGCTTCCACTCTGCCGAAATTCATCGCACTATCACTGAATTATCCACACATGCCGAAATATTCACTACAAATCTTAATTCGAATGCAGTTTTGCCGAAATCGGTTGCACTAGTACCAAAATTAATGCTGCTGGGCCGAAGGTGGAGCTGTGACTTGTAAATTGGATGCGCTATGCCGAACTATCGAAAATTGATGGGATTATCGCTGAAATTCATATACAGGCGGAGAAATTAGACGCAAAAGGTGTAGAGGGTGGTTTTTAACCACCTCCCCACCCTCGTTTTATATCTGGAAGTGATGTCTAAGGAAGCTACCCACTGGCCGCTATCGCATTATGTACATAAAACGTAAAAATTTGGTCTTTTATCCCGCGCTGTCTCGGGGGTTGATGTGTTCCCCCCTAAGGTTTTCCGCGGATAATGAAAGAACGGCGCGGGATAGCGCGCCGCAATTTGGCATACCTTTTTCCGCATCAATTTGGCATGTTGTGTAACAATTTTGAGGTTAGGCTATCTAGGGTCAACAAGTTAGTCAAGGTCATATGAGGTCATCTCCAGAAAGGTTCAACTAGTCGTCGCGCTTTAGCGGATAAAGATATCTGAATGAAACTTTCAGCGTTCGCAAATCTTTAGGGACAAAACAAAACACACCAGAGGATTTTTGTTCTGTTTTTGTTTACTTATTAGTTTTTCATATTTGCCTATTAGGGTTAAAATCGAAGATTTTGGCTAAAGTAAGCATTTTGTATGAGTGCATGTCGACTTCGGAACAAAGTTTGTTGGTCGGCTCTACCCATTGGAAAAATAAAAATTGAAGAAAATTGGAAACTCAAAATTTTGAACTGTAAGAAAATAACAATTTTTTCTGGTGGGGGGGGAGGCATGGAATTTGAATTTGAGGGCCATGGACGATTTCGCCTTCCTTTTTTATTCCAAATATTTTTTTTTTCAAATCTCCCCCAAAATGAACTCCCCAGAGCCCAAAACATGATGTAAGTCATGAAACCTAGGCCCCCTAGTGACGTCACTTTTTAGGGGGGATACAATTTTGGGGGTGGTGTCTTGCCCTACTCGTCGAGCTCTTTCCGATGATACCTCTTTCGTTTCGTGCGACGCTTAGTTTGGAGATTAGAGAGGGGTATGCATCACCCCCCCCCCCGAGACGGGGTGTGAGGATATGACCGGAAAGACGGGGAGGGTTATTGGACAATATGTATTTCTCTGTTGTGTAAAAAATAGCATTGCTGGCTATGTTGAAACCATATGCACTTTAAACTTGTGCATATGTAGAAATATCCAAATATACAAATAACATGTATTTGAAAATCTCATTAATTTCCCTTGAACGTCTCACAACGGAGGGTACAAACAACGAAGTGTTCGCAATGATGGGCACATACCGTACACTTACATGCCAGAGCACAGGGTGCACATCAAGTTACCTAGTCCGTGGGCGACAGTCACTTAGTCGATAATGTTCTCACGGGCTGCGCAGGCCGGCAGGAAGTACCCAGAAATATGAGCATTCATGATTGAACATATGTCATATCCGAAGCGGAACGGGTGGTTTGTCCTATACACCGATAGTACATTGTTCACCTTTTTGCGTCCAATTTCTCCGCCTGTAAATAAACTTCAGCGATAAGCCCATCCATTTTCGACAGTTCGGCATAGCGCATCAAATTTACAAATCACAGCTCCGCCTTCGGCCCAGCAGCATTCATTTTGGTACTAGTGCAACCGATTTCGGCAGAACTGCATTCGAATTCAGATTTGCAGCGAATATTTCCACATGTGTGAATAATTCAGTGATTATGCGATGAATTTCGGCAGAGTGGAAGCAAGTTCGACGCGGAAAATACTCCGCTATGATACTTGTTTTTGTCATATTTGGTTAAATATGTACCCATGGTCCAATAAAGGCTAAATTTTGACGTTTTGTGTGTGTGTCCAATTGTATATCCAATACATAATGCGACATTGACCAGCGGGTAGTAGCTAAGCGGCGCGTCTCGGCAGGGTAACGCACTCAACCAATCAGAAGCCAGTAATATTTATTTGAAGCCGAGCATGCCGCAACCACAAGGTCAGGAGGTCACAGCTCGTCTGGATGTCGTCATGCCACGTGGCGAAGGACGTACGTGGGGGCGGTACAGGAACCCAACCGAGGGGGAATAACATAAGAAATGGGCTTAGAGTTCCGTAATTTGGCATACAACATAATGTTTAAAAATGTGGCATAACCTATCCCAACCTAGCCTCACTCATCATCATTTCCTCATTATTCAATGCACGAAAAAGTTGGAAAATAACATTTTCAAGCCATTTTTTCGTTAAAAAAAGCACTTAAAAACCTTACCTACCAAACCTAATCTGTTTTGGAACACCAATTTTATGTTTAAAATAATTTTTTTAGTGTCTAGCAATTCTGTTTTTCTCCAAATTAAATCACAAACTTAACCTAACCGAACCAAACCAAAACCGACACCTTTGTTTGTATCATGGAGGAAAATGTGTATAAGAGTTGTCTCGTGAATACCTTAAAGTACAATAATGTCAATGTCTGAAGTCCATGGAGTTAAACAAAGCGGATACAGGTCATTGTCCATTGACATTGATGGCCCTTGGTGGTTGCCTGGGACTGTCCGTGATGAGAGGATAGATATCTGGCAGACCCCTGCCCTTTCTTTAAGCGTAATTCACGGATGGCCATCTATGTGTTATTTGACGTGTTGAACTTTCTCTTCACATTTCTTTCCATGATTCGACATCTTACTACAAGCTTGCTTTTCCTGTTGCCTTGTGATATTTTGGAGATCATTATTTGGTGTTTAAGGTATGTTTTTGAATCCTGGATTTAGAGGAAAATTTGTGAGCGAACCTAGTCTGGGAGGATAGTGGCCTTCCTATTTGTAGTGCATGTGCATGTGACCCTGTGACTTCCAAGGGAGTTGCGAGCCCTATGCCAAATAGTAAATCAATATTCTTTGTGAATGTGGCACGTTTTCAACCTTGAAACTAGAAAATGGAGGATTTTTTTTAGAGGACAATAGTCTAGATGGCAAATATCCAGGACCGGTCTGCTTTTGTTTCAATCCTGTACTCATGGTGTTGCAATACAATTTTGAACCTTTGTTGTCATGCTGCACCTTCGCATCAATGCCAAGCTTGCTAATCCATTGCTTTTATGTGCATCTATGTAATATTTTCTGTCACCAATAAATCAATGACTGAGGAAATTCAATGTTGCCACGCTCAAGAGTAATTATGTAGTGATCTGCATCTGCAGTGGCGGTACTATGCGCTAGAATGCATGCATAAAGATGTAATTGCACTAGGTAGGCGGCATGTGATAGGTAGCAAAACTGGCCTTTGGTGTCAAGAGAGGGTATCCAATTGGCACATTTTTGCACCTCTATAGTCGTGGGGGTGTTGTTTTCTACTGTGATGTTGTTGATAGTGTATTGTTATTGTTATGTTTATATTGTTTGTTACGTGGTTGTTATAACAAGATGGCGGCACGCCCGACATTTTGCATGTCACTTTTGCATTTTAGCATTTTAGCCAGTGTTGCGGCTGCGGCCGTGCGGCTGCGGCTTTCAACGTGTTGTATGTTGCTGGCGACCATTTTGTCCCGTTATGATCGGGGTGAGCTCCCCGAGGGGTGGCCTACCACACCAGGATTCGACCGCCATGGGCGCACCAGAACAGATTGGTTGTGTGGCCGGGCACCAGTGTTGTGCCAGGCCACGAATGACTACTTTTCTGTGCACAATATATACAATAATACAAGATATACCATATATGACATGCGTCGAACAACGTTGATTCCTCAATGAAATAGGTGTAATTTAGACAAGTAATTAATCGGTTGTCAATCAATCTGAATTAACACGCGCCTTAGAGTGCCTCTGAAAATTACGCGCACTGGAGAGGGGGGGGGGGGGGGGGGATTACGCCACCCTAAGATCTCGGCTCCTATGTAGCTAGAGTAACGAAGTTTGGGTAGATGGGCATCGTGGTGAACTCTATTGTGCGCAAATTTAATGACCTTAGGTCAATATCTTCAAGGTTAAATGAGGTCACATATGTCATATTTGGTTTGCATGCGTGACTTGGCTTAACATCGTTATGGGTCGCTGCGATTATGATTAAATGCTCAAAAATGGGCATCAATGATGTTTTGGAAATAACCCATGACGTAATACAGATGATACATCTGGCATTTGACCTCAGGTCACCTATGTATTAGCACTTTATCGGGTCAGTTAACGGTTCCAGCTACCGGAACCGGGACACCCGCCGGACCGGCGGGCGGCCGGTGCAATCGGCTTCACCAAGAAAGGGCTGAAGCGCATGAATGAAGTATGGAAACGCTTAGGTTCACAATGACAAAAACAGAAGTTTTACGCAGGGAGCAACATGCAAAATGACATGAATCGCATGACTGTCATTTGCGTTTATGAGAACCTTCCAGTTCAAGCAGTTTGGTTCCATTGACCTGTCATGAACTTGACCTGAGTTGCCCTTGGTGACCTAACATGATCTTGAAACAATATTGCATGACAATATACATCAAACAAGTCGCTAGTATTGCCATGAACACTTCCCTTTTGCTGATATACGGGAAGCGCATCAGCGCAGATTTTTCATCCGTCAAAACAACTCGAAAAATTTTCGGCCGATTTTCGTTTCTCTTGTTTTAAGCGACGTGCCGGATATTTCTAAGTAGGTACGCAAAAAAGTGGCGTATATCGACCGGTAAAATCTGGAGTTATGTACGAAATATCTGAGGGGTGGGCGGATTTCGCCCAAACCCCCTCTCCAGTGCGCGTGTTAAGCAAGCAAGTAAAAAGTTGGGAATTCAATCCTTATTTTGGGACAAGATAATTATTCCTTGACACCACAAACCTCTCCACCCGTTTCGCCACATCATTTGCAGCCGAGCTCCTTGCAGCCTTTTCAGCTCATTCTGTGTTGGCGAAGTCAGACATCCATGGCGATCAATCGTTTCTCGTCGACAGGATAGCCAGTGGCAGCCTGCTCCCTGAGCTGCCAATGTTGTTTGTCCGACTGAGGCATGCAAGGCAGGAACAGCATAGACCTGTGTCTCTCACGTCATGGCCACAGGGCAAATGGTCACGTGACGACGGCAAACGCGAATTCTTATTCTTGGACATTGGCCCATGGTCAATGTGGTAGATTGCTACGTAGCGCCTGTGAAGCGGCGCAGCCTATCGAACCAAGAATTGCAGTGGGGCGGCACAGCCTACATTCCTAGTGGCCAGCCATAGTAAAGGTATACTGGAATATATTTCCGTGACCGACTGTAACTTCGTGTATCAGTGCACCAGTTGGCATCACACTATCATATATCATGAAGCGATTAGGTGCATTGCTGCGTTGAGCATGATTATGAACGAGAAAAACGCGTCAAATAACCTTATTCTCATATTAAAACAAAGAAATAGATCCAAATTCTCACTGTATATATTTCGGCCACGGGCCTTCCTCAACAGAAAACATTTTGCTTCAAAACCCACAAACACACACGCCAAGTGCACCTCGTGACACCTTAGGCGCTGTAAGGAACCGGTTTATCAGGGTCCAGGATGCCATTATTGTGTGTAATGATGGCTTTTTGTTCCTAATCTCTATTGATTCGCTGATTTTGAGCTCTGCTGCATCTTTGCAGACTTGCAGAGTGGATATGCTGAGTGTTTTAGAGTCGAAAGTGCTGCTTGCGTGAGTGATTTTGAAGTGTTCGCCAAATGGGGTGTTAATGGTTTTATTTTTAGCGTCTCTTATGTGCTCAGTAAATCTGTCCCTAACCATGCGTTGTGGTTCCCCTATATACGTAATGTTCAATGGTCGGCATAGCTGGCATGTTATAAGGTAGACAGTGTTCCGTGTGTGGTACCTGCCTTGAAGTCCTGCCAGACAACAGTGACACTTTTTTCTCCCAGCAGGACATGGGTGTGGGTTGAGAGCGGACTTGGTCAGAGTTTCTGAAAGTGTTTTGCCACTCTGTCATACCACACGTAGTGATAGTTTTGTGGTTTTGATTGCCGCTGTTATTTGTTGGTGAGCTTATCGTCTATGTAGAGGAGTCTGACGAAAGTTTCGTTGTCTTTGGGGTCCGAACGTCGCGTTTCTGTATGTGTACTTCTCACGAGGTGTGTTACCTGAAACATTGCTCTTTTGATCATGCGGGTGGATAGTTGTTTGCCAGAAACAAAGATTCGATTTTTTTCATGCCTCGGTTTCGGGCATCGGCATTAGATCCGAGACGCTTGACTCTCAATGTCCGTGCATACAAAACTGCTCTTTTTGTCTGGATGGAGTGTGCCGAGAAGAATGGAGGGAGGGCGCCGCCATCGGTTTTATGCATAGCTCTGTTGTTTAAGTATCGTCCTTGTTGATGGTCAGAAGTGTGTCCAGGAAAGGTACTTGTTGTTTGCTGGAATGGTCACTGCGCTCCATGGAGCATTTTATGGAGGGATGGAAGTTGTTGAGGAAATGAAAATAAGCGTGGAATGATTTTGATCCGTGTGCCCAAATACCCAGAACATCATCAGTGTAGCGCATACATGTTGGGCTGGTGTTGATTGAATGGCAGGAGTGTCTCAACTGCGTTCATGAATATGATGGCCAGTGGTGGAGCAATCCGACTCCCCATGGCTATGCCCTTTTGCGGACGGTAATATCTGTCCACGAATCTCACAAAGGTATTATTCAAGCAATGCTTCAGGATATTTTCGATGTCTGTTAGACCTTGTACAAACATTTTTATCTCATCGCTATGCAAACGCAGGATATCTATTGTGGCCGAGATAGCTTCATCCATATGTATATTGCCGTATAAGTTAGCTACATCGACAGTGAATGCGATAGCTCCTGGCGGTAGGTCTGCGGGAAACTGGCTGTGCAAGCGGTCCAAATAATCATAAGTGTTCCGAAGATGTGCTGGTACAAAAGCTAAAAGTTGGGAGGATGCGTTTAAGGAACCAAGTTAATTTGTCCAAGGGATCACCGCATGACGAAACTATCGGGCGCAAGGGTACATCCGGCTTGTGGCTTTTGGGAAGGCCATACAGCTCCGCTGTTCGGGAAGATGTGGGTTTTATGGCTTTAATGGATTTGTCAGATATTTGTCCTGTCAACTTTTGGGTAATTATCCTTTTGGTGGTTGCTTCCATATGTCGTGTTCAGTTCTTATCTACGGTTTGATATTGCTCTGTTCTTGTTGATGTTTTCTCTATATATGTTGTTCGAGGTAGGATAACAAGACCCATGCGCTTGTCGGAGCGTTTTAATATGATGTCTGGGTCATCCTTGAGGTCATGCAATATCTATAGGTCATTGACATAATGGTTTGCCTGCTTTTGTGTGCGGTGGTTCTTGAATATGTTCATGATCTTTTGTTTGAGAGCTCATAGTGATGCTTCTATTGCACTGCTAGCAGGCGGTGCCATCCTGGTGCCCGTGTCACTAAAATGGCGTGCTTTCAAATGTGTGCTATTTTGGGATGCTGTCTGAGTAGAGGAGTGGTCAGTATCTGTTCGCGGGTTCAGGGGTTACTGTGAAGGATTTTCCCCAGTGTTTGTTTGTGTTCGCTTGGATTCTATAATATGTTCCAGCGGAGGGTAAGAGCTCCTCTTTCAATTCCTGGCTCTACCTTCTATCTCCACCTGTGCGGTGTCACGAGGTGCACTTTGCGTGAGCTGGATCCAGATTCAGTACCTTCTCAAATTCCACGGCTTCTCGAAAAGCACCAGCCGTAACTTCCCTTATATTGATCGAGCTAATTAGTTAACTAATACGGCGAACACTCGAACAAGAGTTTCAACAGTTCAACAGTGACACTAAAATCAACAAAAGTCCGTGCCTTCAAATCAACAGGCAACCATGGTTGACAACGATTGACAACCGTCCAACTGGGCGGTACGCTCACCTCTGCCTCTCGCCCACGGCTGGCCTCGTCGACTGCCCCATGATAACTGACTCGGCCCGGGGGCCAGTCGCGCCTGCGAGATGGGTAAGCTACACATGGCGGACTGCTATTGGTCGAGAACACAGTGACGCGGTAACACTTGGCGAACTGCAATTGGTCGAGGGTACTTCCGACCAGCCCCCTGCCCTGCATGCGCCGCACGGTACTAGGGTGACGCTGGTGTCACAATGACATAACACCAGACTGTGCCATGTCGCAATGACATCCTCGGCCGGCCGAGCAGGGCACTCGCTGTGTGGGAACGGATCCTGACTAATCACAGCATGTCGCCACTGCGGCCCGTCGCGTCAAGACTCGGCGCGCTGACAGGTGCCGACCAAATGACTGGAATCCGCTCGGATTCCAGGATACATGGGAGTCAAATGCATTGGAAAGGGGAGGTCCAAAACTAACTTCGTTACAATACTCTACCATGGCCCGCGACGTGCCTGACGAGTGGGTCCACTTGCATGCCCATCTGAGTTTTCCTTCAAGATGTGCTTCCTTTGAAGGGGTTGTGCAGCTATTGCATGGCATCATGCATTACAAACAGCAAACATGATTTTCTCTTTCTTCATACTAGTGCTGTAGGGATCATTTTCATTGCGACTTTGGTTGCCAGCTGCTAAATAAAATGCTCTTAGCAGTATTTCGATAGAATACTATATATTGCGATATATAGCAATACATTGTGTTACAAAAAAGAAGATAATTTTTCAACACGTACTTGTGGCTGCTCCAGCGGTATGACATTTTTCCATAGCAGAGTTGGGTATTATGCACACGCACGTGCAGAATTTCAAAACTGTCTGACCCGCAGGGGTTGCTGCATGTACGTTTGATGTGCAGGCTTCGTATTTCGCCTGCCTGCGACGCTCCCGCGCTGCTCTGCCACTTGGCGCCATGAAGCCGAATTTTGAGCCGCGGTCTTCGCTTAAGCTCTGTTTTCTTCTCAAGGAAACGTCTCGGAAAACCATGAGGTTACTTCAGCAGTCTTATTGTGACCAGGCCATGTCACAGGCGCAGGTGTACCGCTTGTTTTCAAGGATCAGGAGCGGAGACCTGGAAGTCCGTGACAAAGAGGGGCTGGTCGTCCTGTTGATGCCTCGGACGACGTACATGTGGAAAATGTCCAACTACTCGAAAATAACCGTCGAACCACTCTCAGGCACCTAACTGCTGAGCCCGGACTGAGTGAAGGCATGACACACCACATCGTGACAGAGAAGTGGAACATGTTAAAGATAATTGACAAATTTGTGCCAAGACTTCTCACTAATAACCAGAAAGAGGTCAAGATCACGTACCGTCAGGGCATGTAGGTTGGAAGTGGACCAAAGCTTCTTTGATAAAGTGATCACATCAGATGAAAGCTGGGTCTACTGTTATTATCCGTGGAGTGAAAGGATGTCGATACAATGGGTCCATCCAGAATCACCGGAACCAAAGAAAGCCACGACGACAAGGGACAAGAAGAAGTTGATTTTGATGGTCGTGTTGGACGGTAGAGGCATCATGCACTTGAAGTGGGTCCCCATCCAGCAGACCATCAATAAAATATTATATCTAGAAGTTCTCCGGCGACCCCGAAAGGACGTCAGAAGGAAAAGGACTGAGCCGTTGGCATCCGGCGACTGGTTCTTCCACCACGACAACGCGCTGGCGAATACAAGTCTGCTGGTGACCGGTTGGATGACAGGTGTGGGGATGAAGACAGTTTCCCACTCTCTCTACATGTCAGATCCGGCTTCCAATGATTGCTAGCTGTTCCTGAAGCTGAAATCTGAGCTGAAGGAGAAGAGATTCAGCAACGTGGATGTCATGAAGGGGGAATCGCATGACGTTTTGAAACTTCTGTTGAAGAACGACTTCCCCAGGTGCTTCCAGCAGTGGAAGAGTCGTTTGGGCCGGTGCATGGATGCGGGAGGAGATTACTTTGAGGCTGTTGAGTGTGCTTTTCGGTGCCGCCTGTATAAATTGATCTTTCAGCATTGTATGATTACTTTTTGACTACACCATGTATATAGTGCTACACTATGCACCACGTATGCAATAATGCTTATATCGCAATAGCCACCAATAGCCCTTCGTACACCAGGAATGCTAACCCGCAAATGTCGAAATAACATGGGGCCCGTGTAATAACCTGACGTTGCATGACCCAGGGAAAGCGCTATTTGTCACTACGATGGGAAGGTGCGTTGACTACACGTGTCTATGTTATACAGGATCATAGGAGCATGGGAAGAGCAGGGACTCACATTCGAACAGCTGAACTGAAAATCTTAACCGCACAAATAAAAAAAGACTTTTGGGAACGAGAGCCAAAGTTGCAGGAATAATAGTTTCTCGCGCTAATGGAGGTGGGGGACGGAACGGCGGCAGAAGACTATCAGCGCTTGAAATCTCCAGCTTGAACATCATTCCTGTGCCCCTGTGATAGAACCCCACCTGGAAACTGAACATGGTAACACAATTGCCACAAGAACATCAAAGGTGCAGAACAATGCGTGACATCCTCCTAGAAACCTCCTAGACCATAAAAGCACAGGAATATATATATATATATATATATATATATATATATATATATATATATATATATATATATATATATATATATATATATATATATATATATATATATATATATATATATATATATATATATATATATATATATATATATATATATATATATATATATATATATATATATATATATATATATATATATATATATATCTATATCTATACATATATATAGATAATAAACGCATAAAATGTGAAGGAATGAATTGTTTACAGCATTACTCTATATCCCACAACACTCCCAAAACAGGCTCATCTGAGACAAGTTTTTCTTTTGGCCTGCTTGACGTATCTTGGCGCAAGCGATGCAATCACGGCCAGTGGTGGATCCAGGGGAGGGGCTATGGGATCAAGCCCCGCCCCCCCTCCCCCCCCCCTTTAGCCCCTTGGGTACCCAAGGTCAGTACATAACGTCCTTGAAGACGTTGTGTTTCAACATAGGCTGTGACGAATCACATAATATATTTGGGGCTCCAAGGAGCCTTCGCGCCACCAATGAGAGCCCCGAGGCCGACGAAGCAGCCCGGGCTGATTCAGAGGGCAAGTTCGAGCCGATGAAGAGGGTACCCGAATCGACGGAGAGTTTCCACGGGCAGACGCTGAGAGCCACAGTCCGGGTTAACGTGAAGGGTATCTTGGCTAACGGAGGCCCCCTCCCGCCGAGACATTGAAAGAGCCTCCGGGCAAGAACCCCTGAGTTAACGAAGAAGACCCTGAAGCTACTTGGAAGATCACTGAGCCGACGGAGAGGGCCTCTGATGCCCAGAGAGAACCCAGAGCCAATATGAAGGGTCCCTGTCTCACGGGTACAGACAGGATTGTCGTAAGGTAATACACACGATTATAGAAGTTCCCTGATAGCCTGGCGCCCTTTAAGTGATATGGGCTCCTTGGCTGCTGGGAAGCCGTCTCCGTTGCTCAGGGGTCCTCTTACATTGACCACGGCCCTCTCCATCATGCCGAGACCACTATCTATCCGGGCCCCCTTCGTCAGTCCAAGCAACTTCAGATCGGCTTGGAGCCTTCCATCGGCATAGGGGCCCTACATGTTGACTTCGAGCCCGCTACGATTACCTGGGTTCTTTCAAGTGGCTAGGACCCTCTCTTTCGGACGAAGGACCCTCTCCGTTGACTCAGAGACATTTTCTGCTGGGCAAGACCCTTTCTATCAACTCGGGGGCCTTCCACCGACCCGGGGTCCTTCAGTCCGCCTCGAAATCCTTCACGTTGTCCCGGCCAGAGGCCCTCAGCGTATACCTGTGGGCGCTCTCCATCGACTCTGATACCCCAGGCATCTTCCCAGGACCGCCTGCACCAGCCCGAGGCTTTTACATCGGCCCGGGGCCACTCACATCGGTCCAGAGGCACTTCACATCGGCACCTAGCCTCTGCTGACCATCCAGCTTCTCAAGCTCTCAAGGTCCCTCCAGCTCACTAGGACCACCAGCTCTCAAGTGGGGCAAATGTTCCGTGAGCTTTCAAGTTGTCCTTTAGTTCCCACTGGCCCCTCCACCTCCTGTACAAATTTTGTTCGCATTCGAAGATCGAAATCGATCTTCGGGCGATTGTTCAATTATGCATTTCTTTGTATCGAAAACCTTGACGTTCTCTCCCTATCGAATGTTTTTTCCGAAGCTATGACGGGGACGTGTCCCTTGTTTCTCTTGTGTATTAACACGCGCCCTGGAGGGCCTCTGAAAATTAAGAGCACTGGAGGGGGGGGGCGCTGATTCCGCTCCTCCATAAAAATCGGCTCCTATTTAAGCTGGCGGAACGAAATTTGCAGGGTGGATGGGTACGGTAGTGACCTCTATTGTGTGCAAATTTCATGACCTTAGGTCAATATCTTCAAGGTCAAATGAGGTCACATTTGTCAAAATTTTCTTGTTTTGCGTGGCTTGGCTTGTCATTGTTATGGATCGCTGTGATTGTGTTTAAATGGTACAAAATGGGCATCAATGATATTTTGGACATTACTAATGATGCAATACCGATTCTAGACGCGACATTTGACCTCAGGTCACCTATATAGCAGAAATTTATCAGGTCAGTTATCTGTTCCAGTTACCGGAACCGGGCCGCCCGCCCGACTGCTCCGTCGGGCAGCTCGCCGCAATCGGCTTCGCGAAGAAAGGTGTGAAGTACATGAATAAAGTATGGAAACGCAATGTCAAACAGTACAAATGACAAACAGTAGTGCATTTATGACAACATTCAAGTTGGTCAAGTTTGGTTCCATTAACCTGTCATGAACTTGACCTGACTTGACCTCGGTGACCTAACATGACTTTGAAACTATATAGCATATCAATATACATCAAACAAGTCGCTAGTGTTGCCAAGAACACTTCCCTTTTGCAAATATACGGGAAGCGCATCAGCGCCGATTTTTGTGGTCTGGCGCTGTTAATTTTTTTTTTTACTTTAGCGGTCCTTAACTTAAATTTTTTTCGGCCGATATCAATTTTTCTTGCTTGAAACGACGTGCCGTTCATTTCTAAGCAGGTACGCAGAGAATTGCGTATATCGACCGGTACAATCTGCAGTTATGTACGAAAAACCGGAGGGGTGGGCGGGTTTCGCTCCCCCTCCAGTGCGCGTGTTAAGAATATGCGTTGCAAACTATCTTGATGCCACAAAAGCCAAGAAGACTAACACTAGCTGTGGCACCATCCAACCTGCAAGCCCAGATATTTTCGGAGCGCACCCCTCCCCATCCCAACAAAAGAAATCATGCTAGAGGCATTGAAGTCTAGGGGCACCACAATTTTGGATACCCCATCCCTTAAGCAAATCTTAGATCCGGCACTGATGAGAGCACAAATGCTGACGTGATTTTTTAGACGTGAATTATAATTGGTTTTAACTACTACAAGGAGTCAATTATCGTAGTCGAAGCTGGTTGGAGACAATGATAAGAGCAGCAACCTGCTCGCAAGGCTTGACATTTGAAGATCACTGAATTTGCACACAGCTGTTGCCATCGTGTTTACTTCGGAAGTCAGCATCGTGTTGTCTGACTTCCCATGTCTCCGACTAGACATCCCAGGCGATGACCTAGATAAACATGTTCCGGGTTTGTTCATAAGCAAGCTGTTACTGAACCAGACACTGATAGTTTTAGATGAGTGAGAATGCTTTGCTTGTTTATTCATATGTTAACTTCCCCATTGATTAAATTTAAACATTCCCAGATCAACGCAACTGACATGGTCAGTTTTCGCCATTGGGATATTCTGACGATTACCTCTCGTTAGTGGTCGTTATATTCCAGAATTCCTACCAGATGACATCCTAGATACGGATCCAGATAAATATTTGCAGGCTTTGTGCATCGGCAAGCAGTCACTGGATCAAATACTGGTCGTTTTGTTAACACGCGTACTGGAGGGGGTGGGGGGCGAAATCCACCCACCCTTCCGGTTTTTCGTACATAACTCCAGATTTTACGGCTCGATATACGCCATTTTTCTGCGTACCCGCTTAGAAATGACCGGCGCGTCGTTTAAAGCACGAAAAATGGAAATAGGCCAATTGTTTTCGGGTTAGGGGCCGTTAAAGAAAAAAATCGTAGCGGCAGACCACAAAAATCGGCGCTGATGCGCTTCCCGTATATCCGCAAAAGGGAAGTGTTCTTGGCAACACTAGCGACTTGTTTGATGTATATTGATATACTATATAGTTTCAAGGTCATGTTAGGTCACCGAGGTCAAGTCAGGTCAAGTTCATGACAGGTGAATTGAACCAAACTTGGTCAACTGGAATGTTGTCATAAATGCACTACTGTTTGTCATTGTGTACCTAAGCGTTTCCATACTTTATTCATGTACTTCACTCCTTTCTTCGCGAAGCCGATTGCGCCGAGCTGCCCGACGGAGCAGTCGGGCGGGCGGCCCGGTTCCGGTAACTGGAACAGGTAACTGACTTGATAAAGTGCTGCTATATAGGTGACCTGAGGTCAAATGTCAGGTCTAGCATCTGTATTGCATCATTAGTAATGTCCAAAACATCATTGATGCCCATTTTGGTGCATTTAAACACAAGGACAGCGATCCATAACAATGACAAGCCAAGCTACGCAAAACAAGAAAATGTTGACAAATGTGACCTCATTTGACCTTGAACACATTTATCTAATGTCATGAAACTTGCACACAATAGAGTTCACTATCGTACCCATCCACCCTGCGAATTTCGTTTCCCCAGCTTTAATAGGGGCCGAGATCTTAGGGGGCGGAATCCGCCCCTCCCCCTCCAGTGAGCGTAATTTTCAGAGGCCCTCCGGGGCGCGTGTTAAGTGAGCATGCTCTGTTTTTTTCATAGATTGGCTTGGTCGCTTATGTTATTTAAACATGTTCAGATCAACGTACTTTATATGGCCGACTTCGCGATTGGGATGTCGGGGCGATTACTTCCCGTTTCTGGCTGTTGTGGAACGGGCTATTGTTGCGTGTGCGGCAGAACCCTCCGTTCGTGATTGTGGACGGTGAGCAAGGCAACTACACGTACCACGGTTACCTGGTGGAGCTGTGGGAGTCCATCGCTGATGCTCTGGACCTGCGCTACACGCTGCTGGCGTCCAACAACGGCGGCTTCGGAACCCGGCTGGAGAACGGCACGTGGACGGGCATCGTAGGGGACCTGGCGGAGGGGGTGAGTCACGTCGGGCACCTGCTGCTGTCCAGTCAGTTGCATTCCACATCCCCCCCCCAGCACTCACCCCAGCCCTCCCCCTCTCCTCGGCCTTCGATCCGCTGGGAACGCACAATTCGTCTGTGATAATATTCTTGCTAGCTAAATGTTGCCCTTTGCCAGCTAGTGATATTAATCGTGTCACGTGTCTGCTAGTGCCAGGTCATTCCTGTCTTTCCCGGGTTAGTCATTATTCCGATGTGTTCGTCCTGATCACATGCTAGTTCTATCAGGCCTGAGCTGATGCTACCAGGTCGACCACCTTCTGGGCGTGCCCTGGCCGAGCGAATTATCTCCTGCGCTTTCCCGCTCAGGTCAAAATAACTACATTGTACTGTGTTGCATTGCATTGCAGTGTATTGTACTTGTCTCAGCGCATCCCTGTGAACGATGCGTTTTCTGACTCGGGCCGATAGGATAAATAGGCAGGACCGGATATGAAGCGAGAACCCACCAGCTGAACACACTGCACTGGAGCGACACCGACCAGTGACGGAGAGCGCCAACGTTGGTCTGGGACGGGTTATCCTGCCTGGCAGTGGAGCTATTAATAACGGCCACTCTGATTCCAGTCATTCTTCTATCTGAGCAATTATGGGCGCAGAATGACCCTGTAGACGTGTTCTAAAGTAACAAACCCCCACTATCTCTGAGTAACTATGGGCGCAAAATGATCCAATAGTCACCGTGCCCTAAAGTAGCAAACCACCACCATCTCTGAGTAACTACACCAGATTTCCACTCTAGACTTAGTCAAACGAGGACTGTACATGAGTGGCGTGTGGCCTGCGCCGCAAGGCGTGAATTCCCTCAAAACTGCTCTCGTTCGCAAACATCGCAATGCGCAGAGCGAGATATGTACATCATGGTGCGAAAGAAACTGAACATCTGTATGAATGTCACCTGCACTGCGCTTGCGAGAGGCTGGTATTTACCTATTGTATAGGTATTTAACGAAATTACAACTTAGAACGTGTTGACGCACCTCAGGATCCGGTGCTGAACATGACAATCTTCCAATAGGCTCGAAGCCAGTGTCCAGATTGCGGAGAGAGGCATTTCAGGGTGTACTCTTCTTTGGTGGCGCAGAAGAGTGTAGCGCATGCCATTAAAAGCGCAGTTCGGGTAGCCATACCTGACCTACTGTCTCGATATTTTTACAGAGGACATATTGGTGCCTTCCCCCAAATGCACTTTCAGGTAGCAACGCACTGCACGGCCCTCGCTAATCACCCGACAAACCAAAAACAGAGCTGATTGTCATGTTCAAAAATGGCATGCTTTTGGGTGATAATGCGGCTATGAAGCATGGAGTCATAAAAAACATTATTGATACAAATCTAGCGAAACTTCGTTGAACGTTCCGACACATTAGATGGAAAATCAACACCCAAGATTTATTTTACAAAATCAAATTGAACAAAATGTTTATACTTGTTTTATCACTTGCTACCTGGTATACCGTGTTTTGGACGAAACGACTCGAAAGGTTGAACGGACCATCACATTCTTCAATGTGATTTTCAATCACATTCTTCTTCCCATCTCAACCATCGTACCAATCAGTTGGCGTTTCCTTGGTATCCGACCAATCCGATTTTAGAATAACCTACGGTAAGATAATATACGAGATGTGGTTCCCCGGACTGTTGCTACCATAACAGGAAGTGATATCCCGATTATCTTCTAATCAGAGGCGGTTACAGGTGGTGGGGGAGCAGTAGAAGCATGCATCCCCTCCGCATGGAAAGGTAGCTCTCCTCCAGGATAATTCGAGTGCACTCGCCCACCTTCCGCTCCAGGGATTTATCAGCCAAAGGCTCCCCTCTCGGAGGAAAAGGCGACCCCTAAGACCAAGAGGCGCCCGTTTAAGACGAAAATGCTACTTCAGCATGCTTGAGTGCACCCCTCTCTCGTTCAACGATTTTTCTGCCGAATGCGTCGTTCCGGGGACTTTCGCAGTGGCCCTCCAATGAAGTGGCGCTACTCCAGACAAGTGCCCCCACCCCCTGAATATGTCTGGATTTACCCCTGCTACAATTTTCACAAGTTAATACATGCAATTATGATAAGCATCTGCATTTGCATGAAACATCCATTTTAACACAGTGGGAGCTGCTAATGTTCTCGACAAGATTTTTATACCAAGGAGTTGCATGTTACCAGGTCCATCTGCTACCCTTCATAGACGGTAAGAGGGTACTTTTTTCACCTCTGGGATCCTTTCTTGCACTTATGAACGGACTCGGAAGTCATACTGACAACATTTCAGCTTCTGCTTCCGCTGTAACTTGCCCGCCTTTTCTCAAGAAGTTCCAGAAGTACAACAAGTAATCATGATTAAATAGGAAAACCTAACCTAACCTAACCCGAGCGAGAAGGGCGAGGAGCGAGGAGAGCGTGGCGCAGTACGTGAAGTCTGCGACCAGAGGCCTGCCATCGAGCTCTCTAAGCGACAACATGAAAAGGCAAGTACAAAGCTGGCTCACACTTCAGCTTCGTCATCAGGCCTGCTGCACCCGGTACGTGTCCCAGTCAGCGGCAGCCGCTCAACCTGTAGAAAAGGGTGCCGGTGGGTGCCGCACAGAGCCAGCGCTCTTTCTAGCACTATTTGTCTTTTCGACTTTACGCGATGTGTACAGCCATTATTTTCGAACCTGGTGTGCGGTCACTGAGGATTTTCCGTTGACGAGTGCAGGCTGTGACCGAGAGGAAGACTAAAACTGTCGAGGGAAATGCGTACTTAAGAAGCATCGACATCTTTCCGAAAGAAGCATCAACATCGTGCTTCTTCATTTGTGTTCATAAGGTCTGAATGCTTCATTTCAAACAGTATCTTGCTTATAGGTACCATGCTTATAGGTATCATACTTATAGGTATCAAGCTATACTTTAAAATTACCTCACTATTAAGGATCGTGATACACAAACATCTCGAAACACGACTCCCAGCTACACCAACATCTCGTAACATCGATGTGGCCTGCTATGCCATTGCATTGCATGGGTCTTCTTGTCGTTATCATTAGCACTTGCATCTCCAAATTAGGCATTCTTCAAACCAATGAAAAAGTAATACTTGCGAGTGCGCTGTTAGCTTAAAATTGGGTTGGAACGAATTAAAAGCTATTTAAAACGACATCCATTCCACGGCGAATTTCGACATCCTGCCGTACTCGTTTCTACATATCACACCCAACGAAAAACATTATTTAACACGGGGTAGTGGTGATGTGATGGCTTTGTCGGCGACAGTGCGAACATAAACAAGGGACAACAAACCGCTTTAGTTGCGAGGGAGGACGCAGCCCGAACGGGTTTAACTTAAACTATCGGAGCCTTTTTCAGCGTATGAGAGACCCGAGCCGTCGAGACCCAGGCGATGATAAGGCTTTTGAAGAGTTGGTGTTTGAGTAGCTATGGGATTTTCGTTAGTCGAATTTGACGAGTAGGTAGAATAAAAGTAGGTTGTATTTTGCTCATAATTTTATGTTACTTTTGGATGCTCACCACCAGAGGCGTAGCTAAGGGGGGGGGCTAGAGACCCCTTTATCACCCAAAATGGACTAGATGAAACGATAAATGATGAGATGGACACAACGCAAACCCCTACATCTTCGGCGCCCTTCGAGTGCCAGAAGCTTTCTCTGATGCGTCACTTTATTATTATTATTTTTTCTTTTTTTGGGGGGGAGGGAGGGGTGACCCCCTCAGGAAATCGTGGCTGCGCCACTGCTTGCCACGTAGGTGCATGGATAAAAAACGCGACGCACAAATGACGATCTTACAGGGAACACTTTTTTTCCTTCGGAACGGGGTGATTGTTCATCACCGCCTTGCGGACACGTCTGCTATTGTGCATAGTGGCCACATTGGGCTGATTAGGTATGAGCAAGAAATGCACCTTGTGAAAGTCCATAGAGGAGGCCCGTTTTGTCGTCCTAGATCTCCTGAGTCATGCAACGTGGCTGTCGAAGCTTCAACTGCTCACAATGGCACCAAAAAAATATTGCTGAAGTTTCGTTTCACCTCACTGGCTGGGCCATAGACATGTCATGATGAGATCATCAGATCAGAAGTCATCAAGTAGTACCAGGTGCGGACCCCACCGGCGGACTAGTCTTCTTTCTGCGGGCTCAATGCGGGCAGCCCGCATGGTCCCTGGCCGTTGGGTGAACGCTTCGCCAATCAGCAGAGGGCTGGTCCCGATACGGTCTGCCAGCATGGGAGCCATAGTCTAGCCCAGGTGGCGCTCCCATTAGTTCCTCACGGTGCTTTTTGCTGTGTACGAACCTGCGTGCACGCACGGTGAAGGTGGCCACGGTAATAGGCCTTACCGGCCTGCTAATTCTGCGATTTCATCAAACAGTGTCACACGGCCATGTATGTTCGACATTGTGAAGTTTGGCGGTAAGTGTACGCAGTCAAAAACCGCCTCCATCTATCTCTGAAAGTCCCCATCACCCTCTACATTGTTGCTAAGTTGTGCACGGGGGAAGATCTGACACACCGCTGTTGGTGGTACTGGCGGCACTGGCAGTGACAGCATCCCAGCACATTGGGAGCTAAATTCACTTCCAACAAACAGAAGCAGATGTTAATGTCTCAACCAGTTCTTGGTCCCGGAGACATTGCACTGTGCTGGACACGGGCGTGAACACCGAGGTTGGGGGTGGGCAGATGCATGGCGCATGACCGCTGATTGCTCTGTTGTTGTTTGAGTTTTAGGACTTTTGGACTAGGGGTTGTGATCATTTAACGTCCAAAGCTCATTCCATATGGTCAGTTGGCAGGAGAGAACATAACCCCACCCCGAGTGACACGTGTGCCTACTGCCATAGGATCGATTGTCAGGAGAGAACATAACCAGGTGAAAACCACAAGAGGAACTCTCTTTTGGTTTTCGCCTGCCCAGTATTGTACATATATGTATATGTACATTTATATGTATATATATATATATATATATATATATAGATATATATATATATATATATAGATGTATATATATATACATATATATAGATATATATATATATATATATATATATATATATATATATATATATATATATATATATATATATATATATATACATACATATATATATATATACTTCGCTGCGGACGGATATGTACGGGCCAATTTATTTTATTCGCGGCATTAGCTGGGCAATTTTATTCTACCTACTCGTCAAATTCGACTAACGAAAATCCCATAGCTACTCAGACACCAACTCTTCAAAAGCCTTATCATCGCCTGGGTCTCGACGGCTCGGGTCTCTCGTACGCTGAAAAAGGCTCCGATAGTTTAAGTCACTGTATCCCAAACTTTTTCGGCCGCGACCCTAAATAAAATCTTAACCCTACTCGTGACCCTAAATGAGTGCACGCACATGCAACGGCAGTTAAGATTTTTTTGCTACAAATATTCATAGTGCTACTTTATATTTATACTAAATATTACAATATACAAATTAAATTTACCTCTGTTAAGTAATTTTTTACCAACACTTCGATAAAACCAATTTAAAACAAATTAAAATGAATTGAAAAAGAACTTAACGAAACAAAACTCATCTAAAACGAAACCAACTGTATTGCGTGAAAAAAGAAACTATGTATTTACAAACGAAAAGTCTCAATGGCTGCCGTGAAACTGCTTCATTTGGCGAACAAGATCTTCAAAGTTTGTTTTGATGTTCATTGTCAGAGCACAACGCAAATCGTGCTGCGGATCCAAGCGGTTTCCTGCTTTCGTTTTGATAGTAACCAGGCATGAAAACCCTTGCTCGCTTAGATATGTCGTCGGGAAGGGTAGAAGAGCTTTCTCAGCCTCCAGAGACAAAATGGGCTTATCTTTCAGCTTAGTCCAAAATTGTGAACACTGGAGGTTCTCGAAGTTTTCTTTCTCGACTTGGTTCTCTTGGAGATCTATAAGCTCTTCTTGGAATCCAGGAATATCCTCTCCAACTTCACTGACATCGACGCTGAACACATTCCTGATCCAGCTATGCTTTTTCAGCTCGACATTCTCAGGAAAATATTTGTTAATTTCTTCTTGAAGATTCTTCAGATGTTCTTCAAGAACATCTTTGATCCCATCGAAATACATTTTTACGGAATCTTCGAGCATAGCACTTAGCTCTGGAAAAGCTGCTGTCCTCCCTCGGGCCATTTTTGCTCTCCAAAGAGCAATTTTTTTCTTGAAAGATAATTTTCTCACCAATGTCCACCATGGTATGACCTCGGCCCTGCATGTCTGAATTCATTTCATTCAGATGCATAAAGATATCACCCAAATATGCAAGTTTCGCCAGCCAGGCAGCATCTTTGAAACGATCTGCGAGAGCATGTTTTTTCTCGCACAGAAATATCTCAATTTCAGTGCGAAGCTCAAGAACCCTTCCAAGAATCTTACCACGAGACAGCCAACGGACGTCGGAGTGAAACATCAAATCTTGATGTTTCGAACCCATCTCTTCACACATTTTGTGGAATATGCGTGAATTCAAAGCCCTCGCTTTGATGAAGTTCACAATTTGGATGACATCATGCAAGACTGCATGAAGCTCTGGTTGCAAAGCATGAGAAGCGAGATTTTCTCGGTGCAGGAAACAGTGGATTATAATGACATCGGGGTTTTCCACTTTCACCCGACTCACAAAACCTTGGCGACTTCCCATCATCGAGGGAGCTCCGTCGGTGCATACAGCCAAGCAATTTGACCAATCTAGTTGGTGTTTCTTGAAGAATGTATCGATCATATTGAAAATGTCTTCTCCGGTGGTTGTGGTTGACATGGCGTTGCAGAAGAGAAATTCTTCACGAATGTCGTCTTCTCCCTTGTACCTCACAAAAACCATCAGTTGGGGTTACCCGAAATATCAACCGATTCGTCAGTCTGCAATGAAAATCTGCCTGCCTTTTTCAATGCAGCAATCAATTGAGCCAAAATGTCCCCAGAAATCAGCTCAGTTCTCCGTTTGATGCTGTCTGAAAGTGGAACCGATTCGATTTTACTCGCAATATTAGCTCCACCAATAGCCTTCACCATTGCCACTGCTGCTGGCTTCACCAGTTCCTCTCCGATTGTGAGATTTTTTGCATTTCGCAATCATCTACGCCACCTCGAAGGATGCCAGAGAAGCTTTTTCCAGAGAAAAAGCTGCGCTAGATGGAGAATCGATCCGACTTCGTTTGGCTTGTACTTCCTTGTCCTTCCAGTAACTCAGAGGTTTCTCAGTGAAATCAGGATGAACTGAATGCAGGTGACGCTTCAGTTTATTTTCTTTCATAGATTCATTTGCGAGGACTTGTAGGCATTGAACACATTGGGGTCGTACGGTCCCAGATCGGTCTCTCATCTCAGTAAAACCATATTTTTTAAAATCAGACTTATACGCCAATTGTGTTCGTCGTTGAGCCATTTTTGTATTCAGATCTGGAAGGAGGAAAACAATAAGCGAATATGTGCGCACATGCACACACTTACGCATACATACACACGTATACACACACACACACACACACACACACACACACACACACACACACACACACATACGTACACACACACACACACACACACGTACACACACACACACACACACACACACGTCATACACAGGCCACAAATACACGCACATACCTACAAAGTATAGTGAGAAACGTTGCAATAGTTAACAAAGTTCTATCAAAGCAGGTGCTAACTAGTAAAATATAAAATTATGTGCGATCACCAGAATTATATTTCTTCATTATATCATTAGTACCAGTAAAAAGTGCTTTGTTGAGCGTCAAACGAGCGAGCAAATACAGTAGTGAAGGATCACTCGACGTCGCGCGCGTTTTTATCATAAACTCTTGGTTGCCTGTTAGTCAGTTTGAAATTCAAACTTTACGAAACAATTCCAGGTATTCAACAGAAAAATCACTGAAAATAGGTATTTCCCCGGCCACTAGATGCTAAGAAAACTTTAATATGAATTGTTAATCGTCTTCTTACATCCATCCTCTCCAATTCAGTAAATAAAACATGGTGTCTTTGACACACTTGACTTTGACTACGTAACAACAGAAAATCAAACGCAAATCGTTTCCCAAGTCAGCGAAACACTGAAATTTTTCCCAAAATACATTTTCAACTCGATTTTCATTGGACATAACAGTAACACTTCGCTCCACTTGCTCATCATGATTGTATCACACTCAACAGAGTCCAATATTTTGATAGTAATTGTTATAAAATGGTAAAAAAGTTCACTCACCATACCAGACGCTAATGTTTCCAGCAAGGCCAACAACATTACAATGACCGTCCAATCTATTGAGGATGACCACAAGTTCGTTGAAACGGGCATTCGGCGGAAACGGAAGCTTGCACTGCATTGAAATGCAGCCAATCAACTTGCACTAGATTTGAATGCTGCCAATCAGTGACCAGCGATATGAGCATCCCCTCTGGTTTGAGAAGTCCACTACCGTGGGAACGAAAGGGAACACTGCATACAAGTGCAACTGTTCCCACGATCTCTGAAACTGAAATCATTGCCGCTATCTATATGCAAGCTTGTACATCACACACCTCGCTATATCTATTTCTGTTTGCATCCCGAACTTAAATACGGTTTAACGTCTCCGATCAGTTAATTTTCAGAATTCTGGATTGTCGTTTCAAAATTAGGCAATCAAAAAAGCACTTTAATCTTCGTAATGTTAAAATTCATGCATATGCATTTCAGACCGTCTGCGACCCTCAGAAAAAGTCTTCGCGACCCTTAAAAGGGTCGCGACCATGGGTTTGGGAAACCCTGGTTTAAGTTAAACCCGTTCAGGCTGCGTCCTCCCTCGCAACTAAAGCGGTTTGTTGTCCCTTGTTTATGTTCGCACTGTCGCCGACAAAGCCATCACATCACCACTACCCCGTGTTAAATAATGTTTTTCGTTGGGTGTGATATGTAGAAACGAGTACGGCAGGATGTCGAAATTCGCCGTGGAATGGATGTCGTTTTAAATAGTTTTTAATTCGTTCCAACCCAATTTTAAGCTAACAGCGCACTTGCAAGTATTACTTTTTCATTGGTTTGAAGAATGCCTAATTTGGAGATACATGTGCTAATGATAACGACAAGAAGACCCATGCAATGCAATGGCACAGCAGACCACATCGATGTTACGAGATGTTGGTGTAGCTGGGAGTCGTGTTTCGAGATGTTTGTGTATCACGATCCTTAATAGTGAGGTAATTTTAAAGTATAGCTTGATACCTATAAGCATGATACCTATAAGCATGGTACCTAAAAGCAAGATACTGTTTGAAATGAAGCATTCAGACCTTATGAACACAAATGAAGAAGCACGATGTTGATGCTTCTTTCGGAAAGATGTCGATGCTTCTTAAGTACGCATTTCCCTCGACAGTTTTAGTCTTCCTCTCGGTCACAGCCTGCACTCGTCAACGGAAAATCCTCAGTGACCGCACACCAGGTTCGAAAATAATGGCTGTACACATCGCGTAAAGTCGAAAAGACAAATAGTGCTAGAAAGAGCGCTGGCTCTGTACGGCACCCACCGGCACCCTTTTCTACAGGTTGAGCGGCTGCCGCTGACTGGGACACGTACCGGGTGCAGCAGGTCTGATGACGAAGCTGAAGTGTGAGCCAGCTTTGCACTTGCCTTTTCATGTTGTCGCTTAGAGAGCTCGATGGCAGGCCTCTGGTCGCAGACTTCAGGTACTGCGCCACGCTCTCCTCGCTCCTCGCCCTTCTCGCTCGGGTTAGGTTAGGTTAGGTTTCCTATTTAATCATTATTACTTGTTGTACTTCTGGAACTTCTTGAGAAAAGGCGGGCAAGTTACAGCGGAAGCAGAAGCTGAAATGTTGTCAGTATGACTTCCGAGTCCGTTCATAAGTGCAAGAAAGGATCCCAGAGGTGCAATAAAGTACCCCCTTACCGTCTATGAAGGGTGGCAGATGGACCTGGTAACATGCAACTCTTTGGTATCAAAATCTTGTCGAGAACATTAGCAGCTCCCACTGTGTTAAAATGGATGTTTCATGCAAATGCAGATGCTTACCAGAATTGCATGTATTAACTTGTAAAAATTGTAGCAGGGGTAAATCCAGAAATATTCAGGGGGTGGGGGCACTTGTCTGGAGTAGCGCCACTTCATCGGAGGGCCACTGCGAAAGTCCCCTGAACGACGCATTCGGCAGAAAAATCGTTGAACGAGAGAGGGGTGCACCCAAGCATGCTGAAGTAGCATTTTCGTCTTAAACGGACGCCTCTTGGTCTTAGGGGTCGCCTTTTCCTCCGAGAGGGGAGCCTTTGGCTGATAAATCCCTGGAGCGGAAGGTGGGCGAGTGCACTCGAATTATCCTGAAGGAGAGCTACCTTTCCATGCGGAGGGGATGCATGCTTTTACTGCTCCCCCACCACCTGTACCCGCCTTTGATTAGAAGATAATTTCGATTAGAAGATAATCGGGATATCATTTCCTGCTGTGGTAGCAACAGTCCGGGGAAACCACATCTCGTATATTATCTTACCGTAAGCTATTCTAAAATCGGATTGGTCGGATACCAGGGAAACGCCAACTGATTGATACAATGGTTGAGATGGGAAGAAGAATGTGATTGAAAATAACATTAAAGAATGTGATGGTCCGTTCAACCTTTCGAGTCGTTTGGTCGAAAACACGGTATATCAGGTAACCAGTGATAAAACAACTACAAACATTTTGTTCAATTTGATTTTGTAAAAAAAATCTTGGGCGTTGATTTTCCATCTAATGTGTCGGAACGTTCAACGAAGTTTCGCTAGATTTGTATCAATAATGTTTCTTATGACTCCATGCTTCATAGCCGCACTATCACCAAAAGCATGCCATTTTTGAACATGATAATCTGCTCTGTTTTTGGTTTGTCGGGTGATTAGCGAGGGCCGTGCAGTGCGTTGCTACCTGAAAGTGCATTTGGGGAAGGCACCAATATGTCTAAAATTATCGAGACAGAAGGTCAGGTATGACTACCCGAACTGCGCTTTTAATGGCATGCGCTACACTCTTCTGCGCCACCAAAGAAGAGTACACCCTGAAATGCCTCTCTCCGCATTCTGGACAATGGCTTCGAGCCTATTGGAAGATTGTCAAGTTCGGCACCAGTTCCTGAGGTGCGTCAACACGTTCTAAGTTCTAATTTCGTTAAATATGTAAGTATGCTATTGCTAAGGGAATGCTAAAGCTTAGGGAATGCTAAGGGAATTGTCCCAACCTGTACAAAAAACCTTGTCCTTGCCTGATTGTAATCATAATGTGCAGAGGAAGGATATTGTACACAAATAAAGGGAGGTGGTGGGATGTTCATTTAGCTCTGTACCTATTTTAATCTGTGTTGCCTAATCTCCATGGCTTATGCAAAGTTTGATTATATTGGCAATCATGTACCATTTTCGTTCTTTCATTCTTTCGACCATTCTTTCGAGAAATGGTGCCCCTCCAGAACAAGTGCACCCCTTGATAAAAAAGGGATCCCACACTGGTAGGTACATATATCACCTCTCCACATGGTTTATAGATCAGTCTCGGACTGACATTTTCCAGAAAGGATACCAGCATATCAAAGCCAATGTTTTTTTATGGCACTTAGCCCTAATTCTAACTTTGGCTGAAGCATCCTTAAACTCAAAAATGATCTAACCATGCTTCTACGACTTTTTTATTCGACAAGTTGCTGGGAAGTAATGACAGGAGACTAACTTAGCCTACAATTGAAGGCAAATGTGCATTTCAGATTCTAAGCCAGATTTTGAGAAAATAATGTCATATAATAATACAACAAGAAATAAGTTTGAATACCATGTTTATTTAACATCCTGAAGAAAATTTGGTTAATCCTTTCCTTTGTAGATGCTTACTTTTCAGTTCACTAGCAAAATAATCCAAGGAGCAGGACTTTGGAAGTATTATTGTATTTTAGGGTTTTCACAAGCCAAGTTGTCCACACATTTTTAACTGCATGAAACAAACCAAGGAATGTGTCAGGTTTTTAACTTGTGCAATTTATAAATATAAAAAAATCAAAAAAAAATACTTCAATCCTTTTCTTCAAAAACAGGTTAGGCTAGGCCATGGGTGTAAACTGGCAGGGCGGGGGAACATATCCCCCCCCCCAATTTCTGAATAGTGACGATTTGTCCCCATGAATGTCTTTCGTGTCCTCCCCCCACCCATCCCCAGCTACTAAAATACCTGTATATGATCGCCGCAAAGTTCTACTTAATCATCTCCAAAGTGAAAATATTTCTGCAAAATAATTACCAAAAATACCAGAAGACGATATAGCCCAAAAAAAACCGGTTTCACTGGCTATCTGTCGTCACACAATCTCCGAGTGATAAATCAGCAAACGTTAGAAAGTTCTGCTTCCAGGCCATTCTTCAGTAGCATAAACCTTGACCAACTTGTGTTTTCGCTTTGGTGGAGAATTGTGCTTTGCGAGGTACCAAATTTGCATATCACAAGGCTTTATAAGTCTTAGGTTGCCTTCCCCTGCGCATATATCACCACAGGTTATCAAGTGATAACCTGTGGTGAACGTTTGTGTGGCATTTCAAACCGGGACATTTCAAGGCCAAGGTTTGATTGAGTTCTTCGATGACTTCGCGTTTCGTCGCTATGGCTTCAATTTGCAGAAAATGAAAGTCATTCGACATCACTTGCGCGGTATCAGGAAGTTGATAATTCGAAATAATCTCGATGGTCAAAAGTGAATTTGATTTATTCGGTCGCCTCGCATTTTTTCCGTTTTCGTTCAAGCCCGTACCCAGATCCACTATCAATCAATAGCCCATGGTGAACCCTCGAAGTAGCATTTTGAAACCAGGATATGTCAAGGTCAAACCTCAAATTCAAAGGCTAATTTGAATTGTTCGGTCCTCGCGTTCGTCACTGGCCAATTCCACGACAAATTGACAAGTCAAAGGTCCAAAATAACACCAATATTTGATATTTTGATGGAAAAAAATCATGGGATTGTCTGATGAGCCGAATCCAGCTGTGCAATTTCTAGAAATCTTAGAGCGACAAATTTTTAATTCGGGAGAAAACTATTCATTTGTGAATGTTGGGATGCAACAAACTTGCTGGGACTGTCTATTTGATTTGGTATGACTGCCTGATGGTGTGCTTCGGCGTGAGAGCCGAATTTTCCTTTAACATTTCACTGATCCGTCTCGGCATTTCAAGCTGCTATACCGCCATAAGTGCAGGCGTTCCCTGCAACGGCTTATCCCAAAATTTGGACGAAGTACCTGACCTCAAGATATTATTTCACAGACGG
>JAOTOM010001214.1:0-61986 GCA_034440615.1 Ashinkailepas kermadecensis
ATAAAACGAAATGTGCACAAACACGACAAGGGTACGAGTAAAATAATTGGACAATGATAAGTGGAGATGATGTGTAGCGGATGACTGTAAGACTATATAAGACTAACTAAAATAAACGTCATGATGATGATGAAGATGATGATTATGAGAAATAAATAAATCGGTATGAGGCCTGTCAATTGCTCTAAAGCACAAAATGTATACTTTACAGTTCTGCCCAAAACAAAACACAAAAGCATACGTCTTGCTTCAGCGCTACACCGACTGGGCGGGGGAGGGGCAATGGACCATGGATACTTTTACACCGAGATAATGCATCAATCAGACCCGAGATAATGCATCAATCAGACCTGTTTCGAATGGCACGACGCCGCGTTGCTCGGCAACCAATTGGATGCGAGCCCAGCCCAGCACCGGCTCGGCGTCGACTCACTGGCCCGCCGGGGCGACGTGGGTCGTGGTCAACGTTGGTGTTGTTGTTGTATCCGAGTTGGATACAAGTTTTGGAATACTGCATTTGGAGAGGAAGATTTCCCGGCCACCAAATTTGGCGAGGGCAATTTTCGTTCAGTTTCCGACATCAGGAACTCTTTTTTGTCCTTCCCAGCAGGGATCGGTCAGCGGAGAGGAACACCCGACAGGAAGCTGGCACACACCATCGCCACACCACCGCGACAATCACCGTTACACCACCGCCACCATCATCGTTACACCACCGCGACAATCACCGTTACATCACCGCCACCATCACCGTTACACCACCGCGACAATCACCGTTACACCACCGCCACCATCACCGTTACACCACCGCGACAATCACCGTTACACCACCGCCACCATCACCGTTACACCACCGCGACAATCACCGATACACCACCGTCACACCAGCGCCACACAACATCGTCACACCACCGCCACGCCACTGAAACACCAACGCCGCACCGCTGGCCAGCGGACGCACTGCGGGCCACATCAATGCGACACGGGTGCCGAATGGAGCGGGCTACCAACCAACGGCAGGAGTGCGACCAACTGTACCAATCGGCCTGCCTACCCACACAGCCAGCAGAATGGAGCGGGCTACCGACCAACGGCAGGAGTGCGACCAACTGTACCAATCGGCCTGCCTACCCACACAGCCAGCAGAATGGAGCGGGCTACCAACCAACGGCAGGAGTGCGACCAACTGTACCAATCGGCCTGACTACCCACACAGCCAGCAGAATGGAGCGGGCTACCAACCAACGGCAGGAGTGCGACCAACTGTACCAATCGGCCTGACTACCCACACAGCCAGCAGAATGGAGCGGGCTACCGGATTGCACAACCGATACAGACTGTTATGTCACACCGCGGGGGCGCTGCTCCGATGCGACCTTGCCAAGAACTGTCGGCCGGGCGGCACACCAAGGCTAGTTGTGGTGACGAATATGGATGAAGTTAGCCGTTTTATATTTATGCCGACGATAATTAACTTTGCCAGCCCTTGAATGCAAAATCTCACGATCGGAAGCAAATGTGCTAAACAACACGCGCAATGGATGCCTGAGCTGCTTCTGTGGTCACATTACTTCATGTCCGGACTCTCTAGAGCCTCTCGTAAGGCGTTGGTGTCGAGCACATACACGGAAACACAGTTTTGCAGCGCTGTTCATAGCGTGGAAATTTTCGCCCGCTCACCATCTTGCTCCACATGTACTTCATGCCGCTCCCACAGTGTGTGTGTGTGTGTGTGTGTGTGTGTGTGTGTGTGTGTATTCACTGAGCACGCCAAGGCGATGGTAAAATTGGAACCAATCACAAGTCGCTCCACCGGTGAAAAACACCGGATGGGGGTGGCGCTTCCAGCTACCGGCTTGCCGTGGCCCATGTCGTCCACACGGCAGCCACGCAACTCTCATGGCGACACACGAGCAAGCGCGAAACCCAGCGTACCGGACGAAAACACCCGCCACGACAGGTGGCGCGAACCTCCCGCCAAAGGTGCAGCTTCCGCTGGTGGCGGGCCGGCCAGAAATGTTCGGCAGTCCGCGCGTTCGCATCCGATTTGCACGCGCAACACACGGCGCCGGCGACCCATTTGGCTTCCGTCACGGGCGCGGCGCGACGCAGGTGGCTCAGGTCGACCTCAGCACGCTCGCTGTGGTCTCGGCGAGTCGCAGCCGCCTTTCAGCGGCTGCTGGTGTCGGGCTCAGCACCGCCCACCCCGGGTAAAATCCGTCTGGGCGCCCAGCTCGTGGCCACCGCCGAACCCCCGACACCGCCGACAAGGACGCTACTGACGAGGCTGGGTCGCCACCACCACCACCCGGCGACCCAGGCTGGGCGACCCTGGGTCGCCGTCACGTCGCGACAACAAGAGTCACCGCCAGGCCGTGGCAAGTCACGACGGGGTTCGCGTCACCGTCATGCCTGGATCCGAGTCACAGTCGTGCCCCGACCTCGGCGTCGGCGTCACGCCCGGACCTGGTCAAGGTCACGCCGGCAGCCGGGTCGCCACCAGGCCGGCACGTGGTCGGGCCGTGCAGTGCGGCCACGAGAGCCGGCTGAGCCGCCGCCGGCGCCACAGGCCGCCAGACGACGGGAACTGGGACGCTGCCAAACGGCCGCCGCCGACCCGACCTCCGACCCGTGCCGCCCCGGCCGGGGCACCCCGTCTGGCCGCTCATCTCTGACCCAGACAGCCTCGGGCGCCGTCCGTCAGCCGGACCCGCCCAGGCCGGTCGTGACCCCGCCGATCGAGACCTTGACCACGGCCGTGCGGCTATGACTGCGACGTGTGACGTGTGCTGTTGCCTGGCGCGCCAGCTATTGACCGCTGGGGTCGCCACCATCACAATTCTAGTGTCCAGCCGCACTTTTTCCTTGAAATGCCACGGCGGAATTCTGCCCAGCTTTTTCTCCTTTACATTTCCACAATCGGGTCGACAGCCAATGTGACTCGGCCTGAATAGTTGCCAGTGGAGAGCAGACTGTTGTGCCCACTACTGACGGTAAAATTTACGTCGTTCGTTTTTTGTGAGGAATGCAATTCCAATGAAGACAGTCGAATATTACCATGCACTCGTATTGCCCGTAAAAGATCACATGTCATGCCTGATAGATGGTTGGTTGGTTATTGGTTTTACGACACGTCGACTGTTGAGTCATATAGCGTCGCCAATCTCTCACGCCGATTGGTCGCGGGCGAAGAGTAGCGACAGGTGAGACTCGAACCCACAACCTTTCGATTGTGAGACGAGCATCTTACCCCTAGACCACTCGTCCCCTGCCTGATAGATGGCTGTCGTCTGACACCGCGAGCGCTCGCCGACTGTTGCCGCCTTCTTCGAGGACTTGGTCGGCGAAAAGTATGCAAGTGGTCGTATTTGAACGACAGAAATGCGTACATGAGGGATGTACTAATTAGTTAACTCCTGAATGGTCTTCATATCTAACATGGTGTAAACATGGTGTTTACAGATAACATATTTTTCACGCGCTTCACATGCAACTGGTGTTTGCAGATTACATATTTGCCACGTGTTTTCTGTCAGATTTGTGGTACAGTTCAATTAATTTTGCTCAATTTAGCACTCACAATTATTTATTTCATTTTTTACTATGACTGATTTTGTCATCACTCAGCCAAAAGTATGACTTGTTAGTAAAACAAACTATCTTCTGATCTCCATTGCCCCCCCCAGACATTCCAATGTTTCCAATTGCGAGGCGCTGATAAATTCACATGGAGACCGCAGCCTCCCCCCGCTGACAGATAAAACGGTCCGTGATTCACTCTCGGTCGGCAAGGCGAGGTCTTCATTAAACGGTCCACATTTATCTATATGAATAGCAAGAACACGTCGGGGAAGAATCTACCCACTTTCTGAGACTAGTACCACCACTTCCTTTCGGTTGCAACAGCTGTAGTATCGGGCAAATTTGTCCAATCTTGAAGGCGAAATCCTGGGTAGGAAGGTCAGACGTGAGTGAAAGACCTTGTCTGTTAAATCAAACATTACTTGATATGTACCTTCCACAACAAGCACAGCTGTCGCGGAAAACCAGGGTCGGTAGCAGCGGAATGAAATCATTTTCTGCTTGAAACTTGTTCTGATTCTAATCCGACTGGGAAAAAAATGGCAAAAATGGTCCAAATATGTGATCAGAATGGCTACGGTAGAGACCCAATATTTCCCACCTTTCAATCCAATTATTGGACTATTTTAGGTTGATAGCCATCGAAAAAAGTAACGTAATAAGTATAATACATCTTTTGTTACACCTTTACATATTGACATCTCGATGACATTTACCTTAGTCTGATGCCACAGGTCAGCTTACCATCAAGCAAAAATCAGAGCGAGGGTCCCAATTCATTGATTGAAAGAATCGTGTTCGTTCCACAAGCTAAATTAGATGCGAGCTCATAATTAACTTAACATTGATAGCAAGATATAACATATAAGATATAATAACATATATAACATATAATAACAAGATATAACAACAAACAATTTTAGCAAGCCGAGATCAATGGTTGCGGTAACACCATGACGTCGCGGGCCCGGACGCGGTGCGCGGCGGTGGCAAATCACCGGGAGCAGTGCGGAAGCCATCAGCCGCCAACAGCTGGCTCTCCATCACTGACGCGTGACGACGGACCGACAGTCGCGTCGCACCGCGCCTTCACGCACAGCCAACCCCTGCAACGGCCGGCCGACGGGACCGTGCGTGACGTCACAGGCCGACCGGCAGAAGGCGGGAGCGGCCCAGAGGCGCGCTCCGCTCACGGCTCCACTCACTCAGCACTGAAGCCGTTGACGTGCAGTATCCGCATCTGCTTGACGATCGTGCTCTTGCCCGACTCGCCAGCGCCTGAGAACCGAGCACGCAACAGGTCAGGTCAGGTCAGGTCAGGTCAGACAACAGGTCAGACAGCAGGTCAAATAACAGGTTAGACAACAAGTCAGACAGCAGGTCAGACGACAGATCAGACAACAGATCAAACAGCAGGTCAGACCACAGGTCAGACAGCAGGTCAGACAACAGCGCCACGACAGAGCACAACGCAGGAGAGCAAACGGCGAACCGTGGTCGGGTGTCGGTGTCGTCCCCCAGTCAAGGACACGCCGCATCGCAATCAGCCCGACCCGCGGTAAACCTGCAAGAGCACGAGCACGAACACTGGCTGTTTGTCTCTCTCTCGCGCACACACACACACACACACACGTGCCGCGCAGCAGATATCTGGGGAATGCCAGCGTGAGCAGCAGCCGATAGACGGTATCGGGATAGGCCGCTCGTGACGTGTCGGCTTCGCTTGCCCAGACGACCCACATTCGTATCCTCTGGGCGGGAGAGAACGTGGCGCACCCGCACCATTCTTGAACGCAAGGGCAAACGTCAAAGAACGTTTATGGGAGTTACTTTTTACATACGTCCACCCAGTGTCCATGCTTACGATTCCTGCAAACTACTGGGTCGTGGCATCACGCCTCGACGTTATAAATCAACAAATGAACAAACAAGTATATAAATATGTTTACATTTCCGTAATGTGTATGTATGCATGCATATTTTTGTGGGAAATGTACTTTGGGTTCCATTACAATTGATCAGCGTTAAAGTGCTTTCATGACTAGTCATCGTTGCCGCACTTATGCACACCTCAGGCCACAGTTTAATCCAGCGTGTTGTGTGTCACAAATGAGGGTGTTGAGGACAACTTGTAAACGGGCGAATCGGATGCACGTCAACTAATCAGTAAAAATATCGCCATCTCGACCGCTTCAATTGAGTGAAAAGTGTATAAAATGCTGTGACAACTAAGTATGAGTGCATGAAACTATTTGCCTAGTACGACGTGTAGCCAGTGGAGCCGGCTTGGGCACGTTTCCGGACAATTTCTCGTACCCTACGGGGGCGGGGGCATGTCTAGGGAGTCACGGCCCACTGAGTGGCGCTGCACAGAAAATGCTCCGTCAAATCTACGCCCCGAACACACCACTGTTAATCGCACCGGTCGAGTGGCAGTTCAAAACGCACGTGGGCCGAAAACGTGACGGCTGTGCCTAATGAGACGTCGGGCGCTAACACGGGCGTCAGCTGCCAACACGGGCATCAGCTGTCAACACGGGCGTCAGCTGCCAACACGGGCGTCAGCCACCAACACGGACGTTAGCCGCCCACACAGACGTCAGCCGCCCACACAGACGGCAGTCGCTAACACGGGCGTCAGCTGTTCACACCATCGTCGGCCCGCCGACGCAGGTGCCGGTGCAGCAGCACGTCGCACCTCACGGCCACCGGGCTACTCAGTCTCGAGTCGAGAGTTACAGAGTCAACGGTCCATCTCTCACACGTCTCTACGTCATGAGTCACGAATCGCGAATCACCAGGTCACGGCGGGAAGGCTCAGCCCGGGCACCCATTCAAATGCAACTCAATAACACACTTATCGACGAACGCGCAATTTGAAAAGACGTCGAACTTGCTCGGAGGTAAGGCTCCTATCTGTCCGAACGGCAGTCCGTTGAATGAGGCGAACTTGAGGTCGTTTCGAAAAAACAAAATAGCCTATGCGGTGCTCGAAATCGACTTTCATTTCCCGTCCACGCAACAAAAATACAAACCTTCGCTTGCTGTAATGCCGAACTCAAACGAAAACGACCATCGGACAGACAGAGAGGGACGGACAGGTCGTCGGTCGGCGGCCGCGGTCACACCAGCCAACCGCCCATCAGACAGGGGTCGTGACCCTAACCGCCGCGGGCACACATCCGCCAGCGACAGGCAGACACCTTTCACTCAACGCGGCGGCATGGCCTGCGGCCACCGCAGCCGCCGAGCCCTTTCAACCCCGCCATGTGATCGCCGCATCGCATTAGCGCTGTGAACGCGCGCGGATTTGCGCAGCGGAAGCGCCCGAAGATTAATCGCGCAAGTGTTGCGTATGGTTAGCGGCAATGGGCGAGGTTGGGAAACGGCAAAAGTGACTGGGGACGTCTCGGTCGCCGGTGGAATAAGGGTAAACAGATTCGTAAGAATAAAACAACAGTGCTGTGGTAATGTCTAGACAGGTGGCGCTTGATCACTAACCTTATATACTTCAGAGGCAACTGAAGTTTGGAAGCATTAATCTTATGGTCGTTGACATTAGGCGGTTTCACGCGTGCACTAGCGGGAAGTAATCGTCATGACATCCCAATGGCGGGGTCAGGGCATAATAATTACGTTGATCTAAAAGCTTTTAATCTGTAGATTAGACCAATTTATGATATCAATAAACAAAGAGAGTAGGTTCAGTTACCTAATACGACAAGTTTTTGGACTAGTAACAGCTTGTTTATGCACAAACCCTGAAAATGTACACCTACATTGGCGCCTGGTACGTCATCTAGTCGGAAATCTGGAAGTCAGACCAAGCGAGACTGACTTCGGAAGTAAACTCGATGACAACAGCTGTTTGTCGAATTCAGCGGTCTTCAAATGCCAAATTTTCAGAGCACTCGACCACTCTGATCAATATCGCCAGCCAACTTGAACTGCGGTAAGTGATTGGCCCTTTATGATAGCTGGGACGAATCATAATCCGCGTTTTAAAAAATGACGTCACCATTTGTGCTCTGATTGCATCATTTACGGCTTAAATGTCAGGTGAGCCAACAAACAAGCTTGTCTCAGATGCGCATATTTTGGATGTATTGCGGTCATTTGGGTGCTGTAAACAATTCATGCTTTATTGCAATTATGATATTCAAAGACAAGGATCAATTGCCCTCCCCCCACAGTAGAGGTTATTCAGGTTGAACTACAGCGACATTTACAAACGGAGCCTCGTATGGTGCGGTACAGCGGATGCCATTACAACTGTGAACAACCCGCTTGTAAAGTGGAGAGAATTTAATATTTTCGGGAGCGTCAAGATGGAATCGTAGCATCTGGAAATGATGTAATTCAATATTTATTCATAATACAGGTACTTTACAGCCATGAAATAAAACGTAAAAGGAAAAATATGTATCCGCAGGATACATACTACCACTTCCTCCCTAATATTGTATATTTGCTGCCATTTCAACGGCAAATTTATATTCTATCCGACCACTCCTACCTCCCGGCCATGGTGCCAAGTGCGGCCAGATTGGCTAGTTGTCTCTGTGAATTGAGCGCTTTTTTCAAACAGTGCCACAATTTGAATACATTTAATTGCGAGAAGAAATGGACGATTTCCTTGCTTGCCATGATTGAAAGTAAAATAAGGCGAAACGTCTTGGCCCACATGTGGCATGTGGGCGAACACATGCTCGAAAGCCACCCATCCATGGAACATTCTGAGACCAATGAAATTTGTATGTAGAGATACTGGGGTCAGCTAGAGACAACCCAGATCTGAAGGTTTTGGAGTCCCTATGTATTCGAGACACACATCCCACCATGAATTCCCAAAACCCCTCATGGTACATCACTTAACCTTATTATTTCACATGTAGGCACTTCTTATGGTATTTGCACTACACACTATATATATATATATATATATATATATATATATATATATATATATATATATATAGTTACAGAGAGAGGGGGAGAGGGAGCGTCAGTGTACTGCGATTTGAGGGTTAAGACACAAGAGAGCGATAGGGGGGGGGCGGCGATTGCAGAAATTGTAAGATCCGTGTGATGTATGATATTGGGAAATGTGCGTATCATACGTGTATGTTGAACTTCGTGCGTGCGAGATGTGAAGGTGATTTCTTGTTGAGGCGACAAAATGTGCGAGGATGGGATTCGAATTCGGAGCGTGATTTCAGTGTATGATTTTTGTCATGAATTGATGTGTACAAAATATTGTCACTCTTGAAAATGATCCATGATCGAAAAGTTTGAGATCTAATATATCTAATTTTTATTAAAAGCACAGCATTCCTTGTCAATGTGGGCCAAGACGTTTCGCCTTATTTTACTTTCAACAATTTGAATATGTTGGTTGAGTTTAATATTGAATTTATTACTTCATAGTTAAAACTTCTGGAACATTTCATATCTACAGATAAAGCACATATATTTCAATGATATGCCCTTCATACTAGACGAAGTTATCGACATTGCACCCCGGTGCTTATTGGCCGTCGTGAAACGGGCTAGTGCCAAGGGTTTTGGGCTGGAGGAAGGGGAGCAGACTTGGAAACGGCCTGATTTGGCATTAGAAGAGAAAGAAATCTAGAACCATATTATCTCCATGGTTTTACCTGAACGTTAAATCAGTAATTTGACGATAACTCATTGTCATTTGATAGCAATGCCAGAAACATGCCGGGAAACTGAAAAGCAAATTTGTGACATATCTTACCACTTTACCCTTCCTTATAGCGCTAATTTGTCAAATACCCAGCAGCAATTGCTTACATGCTGTCATTCATTTATGCCTTACGTTATTTTTAGTGCATCCAACATCTGCATGAACAAATGCTACAAATGTAACAAATGCATCTGATCTGTTGCGATATGCTGCGCGCGTTTAACCCGGTCAAAACCGGCGAGAAGCGGAATATTTTTTATCCGACTGAAATTATTTCAATCATGGATCATGGAGAGTCCTTCTACAAGATATCAGCTAGATCTCAGGCCTTGAGAGACTCATTGACAGAACCACCCTTTCTACCCAGGATCCTGGAAGGTCCTGCAGCAAAGGCAATATCTCCACCAAGCACATGGCACATAGAACATACTAGTGTACAATTTTGCATGGCGAACAGCCCATATCCTAAGCACTGATTTAGGGTCCGGTCTCAGATTCAACACATGGTATCCAGGAAAGAATCTGGCTGGACCAGTCACTGCGAACATACCCTGTGCCATTTATGAAGCTCTCGTCAATTATATACCTGTTCAGTTAAACACTGATCGGTGCCTGTATGTGACATGCCTTTATTTTATACTACTGCTTAATGCAACCTTAGTTATGCTCAAACTTGTGTACTACTTTGCACGTGCCTGAGCATGGTTCACCTCGTCTACAAGAAAAGATGGCGTCACATTGCACACAAGTTTGGATTAGAGCATGCCTTCTGAAATAACTTCAATAATCGAACTCACACCTTAAGTAAAACCAGAACCACTAGACTTGTTGGTGAGGCAAACTCAAGCATCCCACACTCATAAGTGAGGGAACAGATTGCAGAATGAAATACGATCGGCCACACTTGTATACTCTCCACAAACCACGCATACCCCATCCCATGGCAATGTTTAAATGAGGACACCGAGACCATCTTAGAGCTGACACTGTTGACCACACAACCGACCAAATCAGTTCTGATTCTGGCAGTCGCATCCACAGCTCTGCTGCCCTTGATGCTAGGTGTGCTGCAGCATGGCGGCAACCCCACTAGCACTGAGCGACTACAGGTGCACCGGACCGGCGAGATCAAGTGCTACAGCGCAGTCCAGTCGAATCTCCGTGCATATCAGTCACAAGCGCACGGCCTTATACAGCCACATGCCTTGCAGACGCCAAGTTATCTCGTGCACATGCAGACGCCAAGTTATCTCGTGCACATGCAGACGCCAAGTTATCTCGTGCACATGCAGACGCCAAGTTATCTCGTGCACATGCAGACGCCAAGTTATCTCGTGCACATGCAGACGCCAAGTTATCTCGTGCACATGCAGACGCCAAGTTATCTCGTGCACATGCAGACGCCAAGTTATCTCGTGCACATGCAGACGCCAAGTTATCTCGTGCACATGCAGACGCCAAGTTATCTCGTGCACATGCAGACGCCAAGTTATCTCGTGCACATGCAGACGCCAAGTTATCTCGTGCACATGCAGACGCCAAGTTATCTCGTGCACATGCAGACGCCAAGTTATCTCGTGCACATGCAGACGCCAAGTTATCTCGTGCACATGCAGACGCCAAGTTATCTCGTGCACATGCAGACGCCAAGTTATCTCGTGCACATGCAGACGCCAAGTTATCTCGGATGCGACACATTCACCAATTGCATTACTGAAGGCAGAAATAGAGTGTCATCCCCCCGGGACTCAACCAGGGAGCGCAGAACACGAGTCAATCATGTTACTTGCCTGCCGCACAGGATGGATGGCAGGCGACTATTGTTAGCTGACGGTGCGCGCGACTCCTGCCGCAAACGCCTTTCTTTGACTACTGATTGGGAATGCTGCAGGATAAATATCCGGATGAAAATTGGTAAATGTAGAACCGAAAGTGGCTGTCCCGGCTCCGAAGGTGATTATTGGACCATAAAATGCCGTATTACAACACGAAACGTCGTTCGAGGTTCAAGGTTATCCACCGGCAGCGATGTCGTCGCACGACTATTTCCGTAAACAAAGACCGAGAGCACTCTGCGAAGAATACTGGGATAAAGAGTCGGAAAAACAATAAAATATAACACACCTGACTGAAGAAATTTGAACGAGAAACACTATCACCAAAATGTCGGATGGTTCCAAAAGCGTGACGCTCGGACCGGGCTAAACATGACACGGACCGGGATGTACATGACTCTGACCGGGCTATACATGACTCTGACTGAGCTGTACATGACTCTGACCGAGCTGTACATGACTCGGACCGGACTAAACATGACTCGGACCGGGATAAACATGACTCGGACCGGAATGTACATGACTCGGACCGGGCTGTACATGACTCGGACCGGGCTAAACATGACTCGTACCGGAATGTACATGACTCGGACCGGGCTGTACATGACTCGGACCTGGCTAAACATGACTGACCGGGCTGTACATGACTCGGACCAGGCTGTATATAACTTGGACCGAGCTGTACATGATTCGGACCGGGCTGTGCATGACTCGGACCGGGATGTACATGACTCGGACCAGACTGTATATAATTCGGACCGAACTGTACATGATTCGGACCGGGCTGTACATGACTCTCATTGGGCTGTACATGACTCGTCCCGGGCTAAACATGACTCGGGCCGGGCTGCACATGACTCGGACCGGGCTGTACATGACTAGGACCGGGCTGTATATGGCTCGGGCCGGGCTATATATGACTCTCCTCGGGCTGTACATGACTCTGACCGGGCTGCACATGACTCGGACCGGACTATACATGCCAGCTGCGACTTTTGTGGCTCTAACGCGACCTTTTGGGCCCAGTGTGATTTTTGGGGCTCGGGTGTCATTTGTTCGGATCCCTAGCGCGAGTTTTGGTGGCCTCGAGACGTTTTTGGGGGCTTTTGGCGCAATTATTGGACCCTATAGTGATCTTCCACTATTTGTTTTTGCATCGGCTTCATTTTTGTAGGTCCTCCGATGGGACTTCTAGGGCACCGGTGCCACCCGTCGAGCCCCTAGCGTGATTTCCGGGTGCGACTCTCTGGCATTCGGCGTGATTACAGGGGCCCCGTCATGGATTTCAGGGGAGACGGCCCAACCTATTGGCACCCAAACTTTTTATGTGTCTCAGGATCTACTATGCTACCATACTGAGCTTCCATACTACCCCCTGAAACCTTTCAAATTTCAATATTATTTCATCCAGATCATGTAAGATTCTATTTTTAACTCGACAAAGGTTACCTAAGGACCACTTCTATGTATCATCCTTGTGAATAACATTGAGGTAGGGCTGATGAATAGTGTGTTCAAATTTGTTGATGACATCAAGCCGGTAGGATTGACTAACAGTAGTGATCAATCTATTAATGTTCAACTAAACTTGGAAGACCAAAAAAGTGGCTAATCAATGGCAGATGTCTTTCAACTATGCAAAGTGTAAGGTTATGCATCTGGGGTCTGGATGTGCGACTTTCAGATATACAATGGGAGGTAGGGAATGTGATGCTATTGAAAGGGTAAATGGCTTAGGTCTGCTAGTTTCAAATAACCTTAAAACATAAAAAAACAAAACAAAAAAACAATGTATCAGAGCTAGGAACAAGGCAATCAGAATGCTGGGAATCCTAAATAGAAGTGCAAGGTATAAGAGCAAGGAATTCATGAAAAACTGTACTTCGCCTATGTGCGGTCCCACTTGGAATATTCTGCATAGGCATGTAACATTTAATTAGCAAAAATATATAGATATGCTGGAAAGAGTGCAGTATAAAGCCACTAGACTCATCAGTGCACTAGGTAATCTAGAATACAGAGAAAGGCTTACGACATTAGATATGTACTCAATCAAGCATAGAAGACTAAGAGGTGATATGATTGAAATGTATACAATAATTAAAGGGCTAAATCTGGCCAATCTGAATGATGCCCTTCTATTTAGACTATCACATTGGGGTCATCAATTCAGGTCAGACAAGTCGAGGTGTAGGACAGTTAGGAGACAACAGGTCCTCAGTCAAAGGGTTGTTGATCAATGGAATAGGGTGCCTTCTGATGTGAGAAATCATTGAATGTATTTTAAAATATGGTGGACAATTTTTTGTTTTTGGGGGGGGATGTTACTGGATGCTGGAAAATATAGCTGTCGATTTCTAATTAGTGGTGGGTGAGGTGTGATTTATGCTAGGTACAGGTACAGGCCCCTGTAAGTAGGCATGTATGGAGTTGGAAAATTATTGGTAGGGCACTCAATCCATGTGTGCCCTACCAATACATGCCTTGGACCAATATATGTTGGATCAAGTGAATAGGGTTGTATAGGTATGGTAGATAGGCATGGATGGGTGTGTGGGATGTTGGTGGATTTTTTTTTTGAATTTGGTATGTAGTGTTGGCTGGGGTGATGAGTGTCTTTTTGTCCAGGCCATCCAGGCTGATGTGCATTTCAGGCTCTTTGGTCAGGCATATCTTGCCTTCATAGACCTAACCTGGATGGGCTATTGTGGCTCTAATAACAGTGAACACTTCATGACTTTATGACATTGATGACATTAATTTACTTATCTTTCCTCCTCCTCCCCCCCCTCCCCTCCTAGATCTGCCTGTGTGCATGTTTCTTTTTCTGTTTTATGTTATTTTTAAGGAATTTGATGTTCTTTTCTTGGTTCGCTGCCAACTTATTGAGAGATAAGTACTTCACCTTGAACTGCTTATATCTTGAAAAGTTGTCATTTCCCAGGGAAATGAACACAAAATTCAATCAAATCACATCAGAGAGGCTAGAAAAACATTTCTCTGCTGCTTGTCATATTATCATATTATCTGTATAAAAACATAAACATATTAACATGCATATAAAAACATTATCTGCTGTTTGTCATCCAGAGATGATAAATTGACACGTTATTTTTTTTGTAATGATAGAAAGGCATTAAAATATTTGTTATTTTCATCTGAAGAAAAGATGCCATGATAGATTAGGTTAGGTATGGGAATAGTTTGTCACAAACTGAAAAGCATGCATTTGCCATGGGAACGTATTGGCACATCATCTTAACCACATTCAGAAACATGCTCCTATGATATTTTTCTTCAAAATGCCATACAAGAATTCAAATAAAAATAACAAAAGGACTCTGATCCCAAACTTTCAAAGTAAGCTACCCACTCTGCATTCCAGTGAGTTCCTAGCATTTATTTCAAAGAACACCAAGCTTGAGTTTGTTCCCAAACAGTTTTCTTCAATAATTCCTATAATAAGGAATACATAACTTTCTAGGGAGGTTAATATTCTAGATGCTAAAGATACCAGACAAGGCAATTTTTTCAACCTGAGTCAGTGCTAAATTATTTCTACAATAGGGTGGAATATACCACTTACTGAACACTGAATTGACATCCTTCCTAGATAAGTATTGACATCATGCTTCTTGTTGTGTGTTTGTGAAGTCTTCATACCTTGTTTCTAACAGCATCCAGTGCATAATCATTATTCTTATGCTGATCACAATGGATCCTGGACCAGTTATAAATTATTCGTGAAAGAGGGTGGAATATACCGCTTTCTGAACACTCAATCGACATCCTTCTCCAAGAAGCACCGACATACTGATTCTTGATGCATGCTTATAAAGTCTTCGTGTTTCTTTTCTCACAGCATCTCATTCATAAGCACCATGATCATGCTCTTGATAAGCTGCATGACATCTGCAGTCGATGAGCCCCATAAACCCCAATAACCAACCAACCAACCCCATGCTCTCGATAAGGGATGGTGATCCATGAACATTTCAGAACACAATTTTAGGTAAATTGATTACCTATGATGTGACGTGGCATACAATATCAGTTTATTACATAGGCATTTTTCTTGCTATTCAGAATATAGTTCTTCATAAGCTATGAATATGAAAGCCATTGATAAAGGTATAGTCATAAGTATGCCATTGCCTCAAATTTGAGTCTGAAAAACATAAAAAACATTTCAAATGAACTAATTCCATACCAAATTTTGACATCCTCCTGTGCTCGTTTGGACATCTCACACCTAACGAAAAACCATTATTTTAACATTGTCCTGGATAGTGACAACAAACAATATGTGGTGCAATTATGAGCAGTGATTACCCATGATATGCTATGGTATACAATTCCAGTGTATTGCATAGGTATTGGTATTGTTATCGTTGATATTAGTATCCCCAAATTCTATATATCTGAAGACATGCAAAATGGCCAGCTATATGTACACAATTGTGTCAAAACTGGATTCTCCAAGGATTGAAGTACTTTAAATACTACTATTTCCACGGTGATTTTGACATCCTGGTGTATTCTTTTTGACATAACACCCCTAATGAGAACTCATTATTTGGACACTGACATGAGTTCATATGCAAAAAATAAACATAACAGCTTAAACATCATGCTAGGTAGGTAGCTAGGTAGGTAGGTAAATAGGTACCTAGGCACCTATATACATACATACAATGGTTTAAGCAGCAGTAGCAGCAGAAAGCATTAAGCTCCTCCAATCTGACCTTGATGGATCAAAGCCATACAACCACTGAGGAATTAATGACCACTGATTGTAACATTACAAATGCATGGCTTCAAAGCAAGTTGAACCAACCTATTCCAAAATGAGGCCGAGGTCTGTGGATGCCACATGAACATGCAAAAACATGTAACAATATGTAAGATAAGACCAGACTGAAGTCAGTCTACTTGAATATTATAACAATAAAACAATCACAGTAGTAATAGTTCATTCCAGTGACACATTATCTCATGGATTAGGTAACACTTACTGCATTGGACCACATAGATAGGTAAATCAGTATGATTGCAGTGTAAGTTATCAATGAGACAAGCTCTACACCCGTTTTACCTTCATAAAGCAAATAAAGGGGTCAGGTTTGGTTAGGTTGTCAGGCCTGTTTTAACTTTGAATTGAAAAAAAACACCTCTGTTCCTTCAAAAACAAAGGAAATGTTTTCTAAGAACAATTTTCTTTTGTCTTCAGAAACAGGTTAGGTTAGGTCAGGATTAGCAATTTGATTTTTTTAGACAAAAAATGTTTGAAATTTTTCCATTGCATTTTTTTTATGGTATGAAAGATTAGGCTAGGTTAGGTTAAGTTATGCTACACTTTTTAAAACTATATTTTGAACACTACTTTGTATGCTATATTACCCAACTCCAAGCTTATCGTTTTTGTGTTATTTTGCCTTCCAACAGGTGTGCATTTGTAAAGGAAATAAGTGGTTACATCTCATGTTGACCACTTCTATAAACATTGTGTAAATAAAATATATATATGGCCTTCAATATACCAGAAGGTGCTGAGTTGACATCAAAAGTAACGATAAAGGTTGTACTTTATTGAGTTAGCTTTGGTTGTTACATTAGTTTGGGTTTTTAAGTGCAATCGATGCACCCCTAAACCTGAATGACAAACCAACCAAGTTGGAAAATCTGGAAAAAAGCAGCATGTTAGGTTAGGTTGGATTAGGTCTATTTAATATTGAAAATTTTTAGAAAATACATTTCTTTACATTTTTTTTTTGGGGGGGGGGGGGATTATTGTTCCCCAAAGGGAGGTTGGTATAGTTGGAGATCAAGGTAAATTTTGATTCTTTGGAATTTGTATATTGAATACATTGAATACAATTAACGTAAAAATGACAATGCGACCACTCATTTTCACAGCAAATGATTACTTTTCAGTTGACAAAGAAATACACCATCAAAACCTTCACTCTACAAATACATCGCATATAATTATCCGTACCTGGTGTGTCAGATGTGATAAAGAAGAAATTCACCACTTCATACACTCAATTTAATACTCTGACATCAAAAACCCTATGTTTCTGACTTAATTAGACATTTATTTCCCAGAATTCATACTCCCAAACTGACTCGTCCCAAACGCGACCAAGGCAGGAAGCTCCTTGTGATGCTGTAATCGTTAAGGGCAGTGCTGTCAATGTCCAACATATCCTTGAGAAGGTTTAGTATGTATATTTACTAAGAGGGGAAGTGTGTTTAGTAGGAATATTTACTAAACTTCCAGAAGTTTAGTAAAGTCATAAAGTCATAAAGTGTTAAGGCTTAATAAGAGCCACAGGGGCCCATCTGGGTTAAGCCTATCTAGAAAAGGTACTAGAAATGTACATATTCTCACCCCAATCAATCCCTAATCCCAAGTTCCTAGGAAGCTATATATCCCAGCCTATCTAGCATCATCCACTTGCTATTGCATAACACCCTCAACAATTGCAAGCTCCTCCCATCATACCCATTGTGCTACCATAGCCCCTGCTTAAAGGGGTCTGTGCCGTGCACATTTAACATAAATATTATCCCCTCCATCCAAATTAGAAATCAAAAACAAGATTTTCCTGCCTAAAAAATTTGTCCACCCTACTTTTAAATACATTCAATGAGGAACTCCCCACAACATCAGCAGGCAGCCCATTCCACTGATCAACAACCCTTTGACTGAAGACCTGCTGTCGCTTAACTGTCCTACACCTCAACTTGTCTAACCTGAGTTGGTGACCCCTGTGTGATACTTTAAACTGAAGAGCACCAATTAAATTGACCTGATCTAGTCCTTTAACAATTTTGTACATTTCAATCATGTCCCCCCTTAATCTCCTATACTTGAGTGAGTACATATCTAATGCCACAAGCCTTTCTCCATATTCTAAGCTACCTAGTCCACTGATGAGTTTAGTTGCTTTGCATTGCACTCTTTCTAACTTGTCTATATCTTTTTCTAGGTAGGGGCTCCAAGCTTGCACAGAATATTCCAAGTGGGGTCGCACATATGCTAAGTACAGTTTTTTCATGACTTCCTTGCTCTTATACATCACACTTCTATTAATGAGTCCCAGCATTCTGAGTGCCCTGTTCCTAGCTGAGCTACATTGTTTCTCTGCTTTAAGGTCATTTGAAACCAACACACCTAAGTCCTCTTCAATAACATCCAGTTCCCTCCCTCCCATTGTATATCTGAAAGTCTCACCTCCAGACCCCAGATGCATAACCTTACACTTGTCATAGTTAAAAGACATCTGCCATTGATCAGCCCACTTTTTTAGGTCCTCCAAGTCTAGTTGAATATTACTAGATTGATCACAACTGTTTGCCACTCCTACCAGTTTGATGTCATCAGCAAATTTGAACACTCTATTCCTCAGCCCTACCTCAATGTTATTTACAAAGATGATAAAGAGAAGTGGCCCTAGAACAGAGCCCTGTGGTACTCCACTCAGAACATCCTTCCAATCAGATTTACATCCATTTAACATTACCCTTTGTTTCCTTCCCCTCAACCATGCTTCAATCCAACCTAGAACTTTTCCAACAATCCCATGTTGCTGTAGTTGATGAATTAGCCTCCTATGTGGAACTTTATCAAAAGCTTTGCTAAAGTCCAAGTACACAACATCCATCCTGTTTTGATTGTCTACTTCTTTAGTAACATACTCCATGAACTCCAAAAGGTTAGTTAAACAAGACCTTCGAGATCGAAATCCATGTTGAGTATCCCTTAAAAGATTGTGCCTATCAAGATGAATCTGAACATTCTGTTTAACCATGTTTTTCTAGTACCTTGCAAACTATTGAGGTCAAACTGACTGGCCTGTAGTTCCCTACACACTTCATACTTCCCTTTTTGAAAATTGGAACTACATTTGCATTTCTCCAATCTTCAGGCACTTCAGAGTATTCCATAGACCGCCTTAAAAGTATACCTAGAGGAACTGCTAAAGCTTTAGCACACTCTACTAAGACCCTAGCATATATATCATCTGGTCCAGAAGCTTTATTAGGCTTTATATTCTGCAACTGCTTTTCTACAGCTTCTGTAGTTATCGTAAGATACTCCAACCTATCACCTGTCATGGCATATGATTCAGTTGTTTCTATTCTACCAGAATTATCCTGAGTAAAGACTGATGAGAATTGCTTGCTTAAGGATTCCACAATATCACAATCATCAACCACTAATTCCCCATCTACCTCCAGTGGTCCTACACCACACTTTTTAGCCTTAAATTTGTAGAAACTAAAGAATCTCTTAGCATTACCTGCTGAACATTCCCAAGCTAATTTGATTTCAGCCAGTCTTTTAGATGCCCTAACACACCTCCTAACTTTATTTCTAGCTATTTGATATGATTTGAGGTTTACCTCAGAGTTAGCATATTTTAGTTTCTTGAATGCCTGCTTCTTTGACTCCAGTAAATGCTTTACTTCCCTGGTCAGCCATGAAGGGAGCTGAACCCTGGTTAATCTAATTTGCCTATTGGGAATGAACCTATCCCAAATAAAGTTGCCTATTAAGATATATACAATGTCACATATATTTGATGAAGTCATGGCCAAAAAAATTGCTTCAGAGGATTCTGGATTTCTGGTTAGGTTAGGTCAGATTATATTATGCTATGATGCATTTGATATATTATGCTACATTTTCTTAGTCTAGGTTAGTTCAGGTTAGATTATTTCATTTATTTTATGATTTATTTATTTAGTAATCAGTAGACAAACCACACACAGCAATGCACACCACTCATATCAGTGTAAGCTTAGCTCATGGTGAATCAGTTGTGCTGCAGTATCTTATATAATTATTCAGCTTTCTTTTGAGGACAAACATGCAAGTTCATAATTTTTCTGACAACACAGTGTCGTTCCCAGCTGGGTTATTTGCTCAAATTGTTGTTGCTCAAATTCCACTGCCACAAGATTCAAAAGTTCCTTCTTGAAGCATCGGGGCTATATAGGCTGCAGACTTGTGCCTATGTCATCAATTGTATTGACTGCCATTGACTTAAAAGTAATAATTTGCAGGGAAATGAGTGATTGCATGAAAATGAGTGATGCAGTGAAAATGAGTGTCTTCATCACATCAGAAAGTATACTATTACACAAAAAAATCCTAAAAATCAAAATTTTCCTTGATCTCCAAATTTACTGGTGAAGCTAGGTTAGGTTAGGCTATGTGGGAGTTTTACTGTTTTTTTTTACTATTAATTATTTGCATGAATTCAAAGCTGTTACCTAACTCAAAGCCCCTTTTTTGGTGTTATTTTGCTTACAACCTGAAAAGTAAGCATTTGCACAGAAAATGAGTGGTGCCATTATTTTAGTCACCTTGATAAACATTGCATTGGAATTATAAATTCAGAAAATACATAAAACACCATAAAGCACAAGTTTACCCTGCAAATGTACTCATAGCTTGAGGAAACAACACTAAACACAGCTCAAAGTAGGCAGTAGGTACTTCACACAAATTAATTATGCATGTGATATCAATCAGCAATTGCATATTTTTAACTAAGCACTTGGATGCATGGTAAATCACTGATGATCACATCACCATTTCAGTTGACAACCCACCTAACAATAACAAACGATGAGTGGCTCTGTATTCCTGCTTGTCCTTCTGTATCTGCTGGTTAATTTTCTTATTCTTTTCCTTTTGCTTTTTGTATTCATCTGCATCTTGTTTTGATGCAGCGCTTCCAAAACAACCCATGTCATAGGGCCTGCGGTCCAGGCAAAGGTAGGCTAGGAAGCCTGGACGGGCTTCACGCGGCCTGTTGTCCTTACAGCCTGGATTCCCTATTTTGTCTGCTTTATGGTTTCCACAAACACAAACACAGAAAGGGGGACATTGGCCCACTATGTCACATTCCACCATCCCATCGTGACGTCCCGACACTCCATACGAACCACTGCACCACCACCACACCACAGAGAAAAAATATACAGAATCCGCCGCTCTTGACGCCCGTCTGACGCCGAAGGGTGGGACTGGCACTGCATTCTGGGCAATGGTATCCCGTTTCAAGCCCAAATCGATGACCATGCTCCTATTCTATGTGGAAAATATTCGTATAAGGTATATTGGGTGTTGGCTTTATTAAAATATAAGCTAATGTGTAGTGAAAATTTTACTTGAAGCCCATGCACTCAAGCTGCTCTTTTTTCAGCGTCGCAAATTTTCTATCGGTCTTAACTAAGGTAATGTTTTCTGGTTTTACCTACAGGTGGCTCTTGCGTTCAATAGCTTTCAATATAGAGGGCAGGAATAGCGCTCACGGAAAGCTTGGCATCGGAACTCTTCGGCAGGACTCAAAAGGTACCCTGAGCAGACTTGTCACAAGCAGCAAGCATCCACCGGCCGATATAATGGGAGGGCAGGGGCACGGTAGCCACGCTCTTCCCGAAACAGTCTGAATGGGAGCCCAACGGCGGTTTGCCACCTCCTCCAAATTGAAATTGTAAAATGACCTGGAAGAATCAGTTTGATGGCACATAAGCCAACTTGAGTTCATCAACGTGAAAGATGCTGAACCGAGGCACAGCCAAGGAGGAACAGGGCCACCCCTACGAATGAAGTACAGCAAATCAAACAATACATTTTGCTATTATTGTGCTTTAAGGTGGCAGCAAGATAAGTTTCTTTTTATACACATTTGCTTCCATAAAGTAAACAAATGGGTTAGGTTTGGTTAGGTTATGTATAGGTTAGGTATAGGTTATCCGCACTCTGTGATCACCTGGCCGGAGGAATTTTGCGGCCCAGGATTATCCAAGTTATCCAGCTGCCATGTGAAATGTCCAGTCTTTCCGGAACGCTTTACCAGGGGTTAAACCAACAGAGTTTCGTCATTTCCCGTCTTCTATCAGCCATCCTTCCGTCTCCTCCGAAGAGATGGGGCGGAGGCTATTCTTAACACGCGCCTTGGAGGGCCTCTGAAAATTACGCGCACTGGAGGGGGGGGGGCGGATTCGGCACCCCACCTAAGATCTCGGCTCCTATTGAAGCTGGAGGAACGAAATTCGCAGGGTGGATGAGTACGGTAGTGAACTCTATTGTGTGCAAATTGTATGACCTTAGGTCAACATCCTCAAGGTCAAATGAGGTTACATTTGTCAAAATTGTATTGCTTGACGTGGCTTGGCTTGTCATTGTTATGGATCGCTGTGATTGTGTTTAAATGCTCCAAAATGGGCATCAATAATGTTTTGGACATTACTAATGATGCAATACAGATGCTAGACCCGACATTTAACCTCAGGTCACCTGTATAGCAGCACTTTATCAGGTCAGTTACCTGTTCCAGTTACCGGACCCGGGCCGCCCGCCCGACTGCTCCGTCGGGCAGCTCGGCGCAATTGGCTTCGCGAAGAAAGGAGTGAAGTACATGAATAAAGTATGGAAACGCTTAGGTACACAATGACAAACAGTAGTGCATTTATGACAACATTTCAGTTGACCAAGTTTGGTTCCATTAACCTGTCATGAACTTGACCTGACTTGACCTCGGTGACCTAACATGACCTTGAAACTATATAGCATATCAATATACATCAAACAAGCCGCTAGTGTTGCCAAGAACACTTCCCATTTGCGGATATACGGGAAGTGTATCAGCGGCGATTTTTGTGGTATGTGGCTACGATTAAAAAAAACTTTAACGGCCCCTAACTCTAAAAAATGTCCGCCGATTTCCATTTTTCATGCTTTAAACGACGCGCCGGTCATTTATAAGTAGGTAAGTAAAAAATTGCGTATATCGACCGGTAAAATCTGGAGTTATATATGAAAAACCGGATGGGTGGGCGGATTTCGCCCTCCCCCTCCAGTGCGCGTGTTAACTCACGTTCGGTGCCAATGAAATTTATCGCCCGTGGAAGGGCAGCTTGCAAACCGTCTCGTCGCTGAAATGCGTAAATCGTCTCACGTTATCCGCCGCAGTCGGTAATCGGATCCGTCCTGTCCTGTCTTGCGGACAGTTTTTATGCTAAGAAATGGACGAACCAAAACTAAAATTTCCGATCTAATTCCTAGCTGCACATAATAATTATGACGATATAATGGTCAGCGCACTGGCCGTTCCTTAACGGCACCAAGTTGCGGTTTTGGACCTGTAAGGGGGTCCGGGCCACGCTGCGCTCGGCGGTGTCGGGCGGGCCTCCGGGCGGCTGCCGGGTGTCGTCTGGTTGGTGGTTTCCGTGCGGCTCGCGGCTCTGTCGGTGGGCTGGCCAGATGGTTGTTGTTCTCGAGCTCACCTCTTCAACCGCTCCGACGCCATTTTCAATCCTGCTGCGGGCCACTGCCACCACTACACGAATTAAAATAGGTGAGGCCAGGCTGCTTTCCACATCACATATGCCGTGAGTGCGCCCAGCTGGTCATGTAGCGAGGAGGGGTTGTGGGCTTGGAATGTGATGTGGCACTGATGGATGGATGTGATAGAGGTACACGACATTGGTACTGCCACCGCCGCTGGCGCTGGTCTATTTATGGAATCTACCCGTGCACCACCACACAGCATGACACATCCACCCCCCCTCCACACACGCAATAAAAACGGGGCCCGAGTAATATCCTAGTGAAATTTTAACAGTAATGTTTCTGACAGCTGAATACTTGGCTGAATTCGAAAAACTTCCACTGGTCCTTAAAACTATCCCTGTAAGCATTCATGCAACAGTCATTCGCTCCTTTCATTCCGCACACCACTCGGTTCCAAATAAAATATTAGTTCGCCCACGATTTTCCCCTCCAGTGTCACGCAACCATTTAGTGGGTCGTACTTCCCTTTCAGTGGGGACTTGGTTAGTCCCAAATGCACACTAACTACCCGCTCCGAGGTCCTACCTGTAAAAGGCTGACGCGACTCCCCTGATTGCATGATTTGTGTCTATTTATTTATTCAAGGCTGGGGAAAACTGGGCGGGGAAAATTTGCGTTGGCTTCTGTGCGGCCTTATAACTGGACTCAGGCATCAATGGCCAACTTACGCAACCTTACTCAATCGCCGCCGTGCCTGGCTTACACGATGAAGCTGGCGACTGGGAGCGGCTCTCCCGTTCGTCTTGCTACCCCATCCTGCCCTATTCAGTTACCAGGGGCTTGTGGAACGCCAAGGTCTCCTTCCAGGCAACGCCATAATCACACGGCCCTGGCTCGTGAGATCATCGCAGGGGGGGGGAGCATGTTCCTTCTTTCGCCGTGGTTGGCCTCTACCAAGTCTGGCGCCAGACGTCCTTCGGAACACCGCCTTACCACGGTGCCAATCGATGCCACCATACCACGGAGCTCACTCGTCCTTCCGTCCGGAGGCCTATCCGCACTCTAGATCACAACGCCGGGGGGAATTTGTGACCCAGACATACCCGAGTTTCCAGGATGCCCAGTCGGCAGTTGTCACTTAGTAACACTACCCAGGAGTAACAATCAGGAGCTTCGTCATTGCGCCCTTTCGCCGTGCCCCCCCCGCAGGAAGGGAGGGTCAAATGCCACCCATGGTCGGAGCACAGGCACATATCGCTCGTGGGACAGCTAGCAGGCTGTCTCTCTCGCTATATCTGTGTTCGCTTTCCTGCGGATGCCGTCGAGCACTTCTCGCGGCCATCCCTTATCCGCCGCAAATGCACCTGGGTGCCAAGGTCAGACTAATTGACCGACTCCGAGCGTTCGCCCGATGTCGAGATCGAGACAGTGACAGTGACAGACTGAGAATGAGATCAGGCCCGAGACCGCTGGCACGATACCGGGATCGAGGTCAAAATCGAGACGGCCACACAGAGACTAAGAGAGATTTAGACTGTGATTGAGGTCCAGGCAGTGGCAGAGTTACTGACACATATCCGAGATCGCGATCGAGACAGTGACAGAAACCGGCAGGCATTTGGGCCGCAATCATGAGACAGGGACCGAGATCGCGATCGAGACAGTGACAGAAACCGGCAGGCATTTGGGCCGTAATCATGAGACAGGGACCGAGATCGAGATCGTGACAGTGCCAAAGACAGACAGATAGACCGGGACCGAGCGTTCGCCCGATATTGAGATCAATACAGTGGCAGATAGAGATAAAGATATTCAGACTGAAATCAAGAGCCAGATACCAAGACTACGACAAGCACTGATAGCGACCAGGAGAGATTGAGACGTGGCAAATATAAAAAAAAAAAAATGCAACAAATGCCTTCCAATCAAGAAATGTCCTTCAGAATTTTGTCGCCAAACCAACTGCATTTAGGTTCAGGCCACTATCTGTGCTTTCGCGTCGGTGTTGTCACGAGTTACGTGCTCGCAATTTGTATCATATCTAATTTGCACTACCTAATATTATGTACCGAAGCAGAAAGCGAATCTGGTAAATTTCAGCATAGGTCAGGTGGTTCATAGATCATAGTGACCAGGTTTGTTCATCATGTATTATCTATGGTCAGCGGAGATTAGTTCTCCCGTAAGGCGTACATTGATTTAACATACAACTGAATTTTGCTGCATGAAGCATTATGCAGGTATCCCCAGATGGCATCGGAAGATATGCACTGATTATCGTCCTTGCGAGGAGACAATATTTCGTATCGCAAGGTCTGAAGGTTATGGTTGTATTCGAGTAAGGGTATTTTAGTGCCCGTTACCTGGGAGTTTTGCATAAAGTATGACTTCTGATTACGGGGACGAGTAGTCTAGGGGTAGGTTGCCCGTCTCACAATCGAAAGGTTGGCCATATTATCGGAATGACTCAAGTGACCGCACCGCACGCTAAAATGTTCGTTAGTGTTTTCCTGTTTAAATTGAAGCCGATTTCATGCAGTTATCGATCAAGTTTTTGCAGTGCTTTAGGCACGAATGCAATGTACAAAATTTCGCCTCTGCACGTGGCTCGATCCTTAGCATTTGTGAGATTTTCGCCATCAATATTCACGACCAGCTGATGCTTCCAGCGGGAACATTTTCACGTGCAGTAACTCATGTGCACATGCAGTCGTTCTTGACAGTAAATTATGCATCATATTACGTTTGGCGATAAACTTGCTTTGTAGAGAAATACATGAAAGGGGAGGGGGAGATCATAACTTACTTATCGTTACTTAAAGGTTACGGATCACTTTGCATCAGCTGAAGCTGAATCGAGAGTGCAACGTTGTTTTTTTCATCACCGATTCATCCCAGCTTCCTGTTTTTAAGGTCAGCCTGGGTCAGCACAAGGCGATTCTGGGAGGGTTCCGTTTGAGCGTGCGAATTCCTCCCTTGAATCTGACAGCTCAAAGGCTTTCCGCCAGGGTTGACATGGGGTCAAACCTGATTATCCAACCGGCACGTTATCGTCCGCATATGCATGCCAATTGACGCAGTTCTAGCCACAGCGTACAAGATTTCCGAATGGATTTCGACGCATCTAAATGTTTGTCAAATTTTCATATATCTGACGCATGCAAAGCATTGGGGATATCGCACGGAGAATGCCCGGCTTTCCTTTGTGGTAGCTGTGGAATTCACGAATTACTGGATAGATTCTCTCCGCGTGGTATACCTTCAACTCTTTCTGAACCACCGTTCGGCAACAACACTTACAAAGGGGGTCCGGTGTCCTGGACCAAGCCAAGTCGACCGGGGTCATCGACATTATATGTATAACCTTAAATGTTTGCATTCCCCCCAGCCACATGTAGGGGCCTACATGTAGGGGCCTGCTGAGGAGCCCACATCACGAAGACGTGATGCAGTTGAAGAACGGATGATACATGAGAGCGTGAGTGACCTCGTGTCGGGTCACGGGGTTTGTTTAAAGTCATAGTTTACTTCTTGCTCGCTTAATAGTCTCAGGCCTAACTTAGCATGACAAAGCGTACACAACAGGTCACCATGTCCTCTATAATTATCTTGAGTCTCAAATCCATTCCATGTCGGGTCACGAACGGCTGCCTAACGTGTGTGCCAGTACTTTGGTATCTTAATGACAGACCGTGACATGTATATTTTGAGCATGACCTTTCCTTTCAGGGTGGAACGTTATCACTGGTTCCACATATTAATGAACTATTAAACTATTAAACTATCTCTCTCTCTCTCTCTCTCTCTCTCTCTCTCTCTCTCTCTCTCTCTCTCTCTCTCTCTCTCTCTCTCTCTCTCTCTCTCTCTCTCTCTCTCTCTCTCTCTCTCTCTCTCTCTCTCTCTCTCTCTTCATATCATATCCTTGGGAGAGGGCATGACGCCATTTCCCCTTTCTCCTTGGACCAGCCAATGGCATTGATGCCACCGGCATGTCAAGTTCTAGCATTAAGCCTATGCTCAATGCTAAATATATTTGACTGAAAATAACGGCATGAAAACCATCTGCCCCCCCCCAAAGTGTGATCTTTCTACGCCCATACTTGTTGGTAAAGTAGCCAAGGGTTGATCCAGGAGGGCCATCTCTGTCGCGCCTCCCATCCTCAACCGCGATTAGGGAGGACCAAACAGGTGCCCCCCCCCCCCCCCCCCCCCTGACGGTTGGGAACTGAAACTGTCTGGACCACACTTGTATTTAGATAAAGGAAACATTCAATATGCTATCGTTGTGTCACACCAAATATTATTATTCTTCTTCCTTTTTTTTGGGGGGGGGGGGGATCAGCGCAAATGTTTGCACCAAGTGGCGCAGTTCAGTGGTGATATGCAGCAGAGATTAATCCGGCCATTAGTTTCTGAGTTATTTGGTGGATAAAAAGCCCCCAGCCAGTGGTATGGATCAGTATTTCTGGCCCAGTATCCAAACCAATGCATTGGTTTGGATCCTGGCTTAACTCGTCATTGCAATGACGAGTTAAGCCATGGCGCGGTAAATTCGGAAATCCCTGAGCCGGGCGCCATTGCTGCCGGCAAGCCTGAACGTGGAATAAACTCTGGTCGCACTCCTTTGCATGGAGCAAATATTTTGAGTCGGAAGTGAGGTGGGTGACCTCCTTCCTTCCCCTTGTATTTATATTTACTGCTGATACATCCACAAACCATGGTGACCATTATCGTGCCCGTCGAAATGAGTGACATAAACAGGAATGGAAATATGATAGGCAATGGGATGTAGGGAGGATGTTCGGTTAGGAGTTGAGACTGGGCAAGGTAGGGATGCTACAGTTTGGGGTGTGTTAGCCGGTATCGGTGCCTAGCTCAATACACATAAGGTAGATTAATGTAAGGATCAGGAATAAGTAAACAATTAAGTGCAATGGAATGGGAAAGGATGACCTGCTTCTTGCGTAGAATCGTAACTCGAGCTTGGTTTCCTGTGAATACTTTCGCAATAACGTTTACCTTTCGGCAGAATCCTTAGCTGAACCCAGTTTGCTTCGAAAATGATCATAACAATGTTCCTCTTCTCGCCAGAGTCCGGACCTGCGAGCCAGCCCAAAGCATGAATCCTGCGGTCCTTTACCATTACATCGAGGTGACCAGTTCTTGTCGATTTTGTCGCTAATGTTTACATTTATGTGGCTATGTATTGCCCTAACTCTTAATCTTTTAGCCAAGTTCTGGGTTAAATGTTCCCATGAAGCTCAATGGTTCTTGTTTCTGTTAGCCATGGGATATTCGTTACCTTGGACTATGTGCACAGACCTTTTAGGCTTACGGTTGCTGTACAGAAGACTGAATGTGTGTTTCACGAACAGCAGGTTCAGGATGTGTACTCTATTCATGTGTTTGTATGGCCCGTGGATCTAAGATGCTGAGTTCACTGGGACAGTTTCAATCAGCTTAAATTGGCAAGGATGAATTTCTTCACATGTTTTTTGCACAGCCTTAGAATATCCGTTTGCCAATGTTCCGGAAATTACTCCGAATCAGTGCTTGTTGCTAGTGTGTTTTTAATCTGCGTCTACTGACACGGGACACCTGACCGTGTCCGTTTTTCGCCCAACAGTCTCCATTTTTCCTTCTCTCCAGTTCCTTCTTTCTCATTACTATCAAAGTTCGAATGCTTGTCAAAGTTTGGCATAACGTGTACGTATCATTTATGATAATTCATGGACAAACCTATATCATAGCATGACGTTGACGGAAGAAGTCTCCAAGTTCAAATTTCATATATTCGCCATGGAATTTTCACTCTGTGCACATACTGAGACAGTTAATATTCTGAGGAAATATATCCATGTTAAACAAAAAGTTATATTTTTGCTGATTTAGACCTGGAATGGCCTCGGATAGCCTCAATGGTTGAGATGTGGTCAAAAGCAACGCGTGTTTGGGAATCTACGCGTCAGAGTAATTGTGGTGTTTCGTTGTACGTCTCCGGACCCAACACATTATTGTCAGCTTGGGAGAGCCGGGTTCCGGCTCTGCAGACGGGGGCACCAGTGTGGCGCGGGTTAAGTGAAGCTAATCCTTTTGGTATACTTAATCATTGCGCCCTTGTGTGGTTTTCCAGAGGGCGATGTTGACTCGTCGGTTCCGGACTCTGCGGAATCGGAACTGCAGCCGGATCCTGCACCACCGAACCGAAAGGAATCCAGACGCACTGACCGTCCAGTACCTGGCTCTACGGAGGCAGAGTTTCAGTTGGATTCAGCATCAACTGGTCAGAACGCTGATCGCGCTGAACGGCAGGCACCTGGTTCTGCAGGGACAGAGCAACTAGATCCATGATCACCTGAGGAAGAGAAAATCAGAAGTGCTGACCGGCCGGTACCTCGCACTGGGGAGCAGAGTTGCAGCTGGATTCATCATCACCTGAGCAGGAAGCTAGACACGCTGATCGGCCGGTACCGGGCTCTGCCGGGGTGGAGCAACTGGGTCCAGCATCATTTCAGGAAGACGAAGCCGGACACGCTGACCGGCCGGTACCAGACTCTGCGAGGGTAGAGCTGCAACTAGATCCAGCATCACCTGATGAAGAGGAAGCGATAGGCAATACTAGCGTCTTCTGACAGCACCGTGGAGCTATCGAAATTAACAAAGCTGCTGATGTCAATGGAGGGCGTCCTGGGAGCAAACCTGGACGATTACCCACGTCGTATGGCGTCTACGCTGCCAAGGCGATCGCAGCGCTAGTGAGCGGTTGCGCGCAGATTATTCTGGATCATCCTCAGTGTAACTAGACCACGGAAGATTTCGCTGCGGTTTCAGGCAAATATTTAATAAATATCCGCTACCGATGCTGGCGTCTGCATATCCGATTCCTTTGCTGTGGACTTTATGGCTGTATCAGACAGCAATGTCTTATTCGGTGACTTCCGCCTGGGCGGTCAAAGGCGTGGGAAGGGAGTTTCGATCGATGCCCTCATCTAGCTTGTGGACGATGCGGCAAAGCGTAAGCTGTTGGAATCCCTTCCAGTTCGTTTGCGGAGTACATCTAAAAACGCTTGCTGTTCTTGGCTCCAGATCAATTATTGATGTTACCCAACGTCATTGTGGGAAACAAAAATCAATAAAGCGTTTAAAAATTATTGATTGATTTTCTCAGAATGCTTGACGTTCAAGAATGGAAATACCTGTAACGATTTTTTTTCCCAAATTGTGGACACTTATTTTGGACTGTCCTCCCGAGTGGAGTATATATGTACTGTTTCATCGATCTTTCTATTGCTCTCTCAACACATGGATTTTTCCTTTTAGCTTACGCATTTGACCAAAGATTTCCTCCATCCTTGCAAGCGAAGCCAAACAAATGGACATCAGCCGCTTGCGACAGCTATGGTTTCAAGTCCATTTAAATTTGTTCTTTGAACTAAAAATGTTCAGGTAAACCGCGAATTGCATATTCCCTCACGGGTCCACCGAAACAATGGGCTTAATCACTACAGATAAGTCCACCTTAAAACCGGCTAATCAGCTTCAAAATGTCCACATAAACTGCGGCTGGTGTCAATAAATGTGTCCACCTTAAAATCACGTCCACCATAATGTCATATTTCATCCATTCTTTTCTTAGCTGTTGCAGACGAGCTATTCGCCGGAACCTGGCGACCGCTGCATATGTTGTTGTTAGTTAGATAACTGGTGTGTGGCGCCATATAGACATCGGCAGCCTATCGAGCATTATATAAAACGATTGTCGAGTCTATCCAAACACACAAACAAGCAATGTCTACCTAAGTCGAAACTTGGAATATGTATGAATTTTTCGACGTGCATAAACGCTACAAGCAATGGTGATAGTCACTGTGTCGATCCTTATCGTCGCCATGCAAAGCGAGTAACGAAAAAATGTTGCTGGAGTATCGGAAAGCCTCATTGAAAACTTGAGCGATCCCGCATTGACAGAGGTGTGGTTTTGAGTGTGAAATTTCTAAGTTTAACTTTTTTCAAAACATTTTTATTTAATGTCTCCGGGTTTTATTTTTATTTGTATTCAAAGTCAGCATCGGAAATAAAAAGGATCCACCAAAGGAGAATTTGATGCAAACACAATTCAGAACTATGGCAAGGTGAAAAGAACAAAGCATATCAACATCCATAAATATATAAAATTCATCTTACGGAAATTTTTGAACTAACAATTAATTTGCCATCAAATATAATATGTTCCGTTGACGGCTGGCTGGCTATCTGTGCGTGTTGAGAAGTCTCTGCAATATGCCATATTGAAAGCCTCACAATTTTCTGAATGCGCATGTAATTTCAAAATTAATTAATATCCTATATCCTAGATCCTAGATCAAAGCAATACGCCAAGACGAGATCGTCCAAGGGAGCCGTGGTCTCCGCCACATCCGACGCATCGCCACTAGTCACTGTTGCATGTGTCGATGTGGTGTGGGCCGGCACAATAAGCACATGTGGGTGTTGTGTGCTTGCGACCCCCCTCGAGTGGCCGTATCCCTGACAGAGAGAGCAACGTCGAGGGAGTGGTGCTCACGGTGTTACTTTGTATGTGACATATCCAGCCTTGACGTGTGTGGGTTGTTGTTTGGTGTTGAATGTCAGTATGAGGATGGATGTTTGGATTGTCTTTCGGGTCTTTCGGGGGCCTGCAGACGGAGGAGATCCCCTGACTCCAAAACCTGTGAGTCAGTTTCTCCTCCGTCATCTTGGCCAGCTCCCATGCGTTTGTGATGCTTTGTGAGGTGTTGAGGTGTGTGGCTGGTGTTATGGTGATGGATATGTCTGCGATGTCTTGAATAAGTGTTAGTATGTCAACGTCTTTGGCGTTGTAGGCCTGGATCAAAAGCGCTCCCGTATTAATTTGGTTCGCGTGTAGGGGCGCTTGTGTCCGACGGGTGATTTCCTCCTCCACCAACCAGGGGCCAAGAGTGCTCATGTGAGACCCATCATCCCGGCGGTAGAGGAAAAAAATCACCCGTCGGTGTGCTTAGCGTGGTGTCAGTGTTCATGTTGAGTGAGTGTAGTCACTGGCGGATCTAGCCCACCGGTTTGGGCGGGGGGGGGCAACTTTCGGTTTTCGGCGTCAGCCCCTCCCCTCCCCATCCCCCAGTGGCGTACCTAGGAATTACATCAGGGGAGGAGTCGAACGGATTTGGAGGGTGCCCCTTCTCCCGCTATTTTTGGTTAAAAGCACCGGATTTCGACCATTATTTGGCAAAGGGGCCCATCTGAAGAAAAAAATAATAATTGACAACATAGTTTCCTGTGTAGGGGCCCCAGCCTACCTCCACCATTTCTAAGTTACCGGATTTTTGTTCTTGCTTACCAAAACGTTCACGTTCTCGTTCAACGTCTTGTACCACATCAACGTTCATGCACGTGTACACACTGGCGGATCCGATTTTGTCAACTCTTGCTGTAAGCAGAACTTAGAGCATGGAACCCTCGATGTGTGTTAGAATCTACTATGCTACCACACTGGCTTCCAAACAATTTTTTTTTTAAATTTACCATTGGAGATTCTTTCATCCAGACGCTACTTTTTAACCTCGGCAAAGGTTACTGCATTTTAATTTAGTTGACTTCTGTTGGTTTCGGGGGGGGCAAAAGGCACCATGGCCCCCCTTTTAAGCGCTTCGGGGGGGGCATGGCCGGAATAGCCCCTCCCTGGATCCGCCAGTGTAAATACATACCTCCTGTTGCTATTCTTCTTGAAAACAATCAGTCAATGTAGCCTGTCTGTTCATCTTAGCAACCCCAACACCAACATACGAAACATGCTGCTCAACTGATCTCAACTGGTCACTCGCACAAAACATCCTGTTCAAATTCCGCTTTCGAAATCTGGCTCACTGGGCCCACTTGCCCGTTACTGGCTAAACAAACTTCATGAACCTATCTGACGAAGGAATAATGAAACTGCTGATTTCGTCATCTCTTACTGCAAGCAGAACTTCAACAGCATAGAACCCTCGATATGTCAGAATCTACTATGCTACCATATTGTGCTTCGAAAAAATTATTAAAATTACCTGTAAAATTGGAGATTAATTCACCCGGAATGCTATTTTTTAAACTCAGCAAAGATTACTGCATTTTAATTCAGTTTACTTTCGTTGGTTTGGGGGGGCAAAAGATACTATGGCCCCCCTTTGAAGCGCTTGGGAGGGCCATGGCCGGAATGGCCCCCCCTGGATCCGCCAGTGAGTGTAGTGGGTCGTGGACTTGGCGTTGGGGTTGGAAGCAGGGGTGTCGATTTTTTAAAAACATTGGGGGGGGGCCGAAGTGCCAAAACACTAGACACCCCCCCCCCCCCCAAACAAAAAAAAACATCGGATCTAGCCCACTATATTTTCAGATCTCAGAAATTCTGAATTTCTTATTCGACGATGTGTATGTTTATGTTTATTCAGCATCCTCACCGACGGGGAAAATCGCCCAATAACTGGTGAAGTCACATAATTAAAAGAGCAGTGCTCAGTACATTTCAACATAACAACTCTTGGTTGGTCATTGGTTCTACGACACGTCGACCGTTGTGTCATATAGCGTCGCCAATCTCTCACGCCGATTGGTCGCGGGCGAAGAGTAGCGACAGGTGAGACTCGAACTCACCAACATAACAACTCTGAGTAATAGCATGCGACTGCAGTGCCATATAATAGGCTCGGATCTATCGTCACCGTCACCGTCACTGTTACCCTCCTCCTCACTCCACACACCAACAAACACACACCGGCTTAAATAAAAATACTTCAGCGATCAGATGCAGGCTAAAACACACCGGCATTGATGAAGCATCAGAGCACAGCAGACCTGAACGGTAATGACGATGGGTGAAAGTATTTCCTTGGTGCCTAACGTTAGGGAGGGGAATTTTTCCATTTAGTACGCCACTGCGGCTGCTCAACGTGTTTTTTTCCGCAGATTGCACGATCGAGAGTAGAAAGGCCCTTCGGATAATTTTCTTTCGGGACCCATTCTTAATTTTCCGGTGCTCTGGTCGATTCGATGGAGTCTCCTTGTGGTTTTTGTGGTGAAGTCTATTTTTATAAGCCCCCTGCAGGCTATTTTTGGAACCCGGTACGATTTTTCTGGCTCTCGGTGCGTTTTTTCCGGTGCCCAAACAGGTTTCTTTTCCGGCGTCCGACGACTTCTTATTTTGTGGATCCTTGACGCAATTTTTCCGTCCGCAAGGTGACATTCCGGGTATATATTGGTACTTGGGAAGCCAGCTGCAACTTGTGGGGCTCCGGCACGACGTTTTGGCCCCAGTGAGATTTTCAAGAGAAGCGGCGTGAATTTGTTTTTGTCTAAGTGCGATTTTTGGGGCCCCGTCGTCACTTGTTGGGATCCCTTGCGGTGGCTACGACACGTTTGTGGGGGCCCAACAAGTTGTGTGGGCTTTTGGAGCTATTGTTGAGATCCCAGATTGATTTTCCGTGTCCGGACTGTTTTTCATTCACCCGGCTTCATTTGTTGGGTGATCTCAACGAGACTTTTAGAGCCCCGGTGGGACCTATCAGGCCTCTGGCGTGATTTTCAGGGGCCCGGGTGATAATTCTTAATACCCCAGTCTCGGCGTGATTTTCAGGAGGCCCCGGCCCGACCGTTTGTGGCCCCCGTCGTGATTTTCTTGAATCCCGGCACGACTTGTTTGCGGCCCCAACGTGATTTTCAGGGGCCCAGGTGCAAACTTTTGAGGCCCCAGCGTCATTATCGGGGCCCCTGCGCTACGTTTGGGGGCCCCGAATGTGATTTTTCTGAGCCCCGGTGCGATTTTTGGTCGACCGAGTGAAATTCTTAGGGAGCATAGCGCATTTTTTTCCTAAGCTCGGCGGACTCTTGGGGGCCCCACAACCTATCAGGACGGGGGGGGGGTGAGGGAACTTCCCACAATTCCCCCTCCCCATTCGGTATGTCACTGTGCCATGCAATGATGCAACATAAGAATCCAGGAATAGTTCATCTGTTTCATCACGCATGTGATTTCAACTTCCCAGTTATCCAGACAGTTTGAGGAAAGTCAAACATCTGCTACATGGATCAGCAAGGATGGATTGTAAGGCAACATGGATACCATGGAATTCCGGTCAGAGTAGTTATGCTACAATACATACCTTCTTCAACACACTGCTTTGGAGAAGGATGAGCTCCTGAAGTTTGGTCAGGGTTGGAGTTGGAGGTGGATGGAGCAACACTGTGAAGGACATAACATATGGTTCAAGAGACTTGTTTCCATTAACAATACAGGGGATGAAGTAACATTTTCATTGACTTCTATGGTTTTCATTGGCTTCATTGACTTCTATGGTGTCCTGAGTAAGCAGGACAATCGAGATGGGTTTCTGTTATATGCATTTTTTTTTTTTAAATAATAAGTTTCATCCGAGTTCTTGTTGGGCTGGCTTTATGAACCAGGGTCGGATTGCTAAGCAGAGCTTGTTGCGTGAACCCTGGCCCTACCACCCGATCCATTAATTCAAGTTAAACGGCAGAATTTTGACCGAAAGTTTAACGTGCCGTCAATGCACCGACACAGCCGCCCGGTATAAACAATGTTATAATGTAGCTTTTATACCCCAGTGAGAATGGTATGGATTCACTCATCAGTGAATTTGCAAACATACTGATGTATCAGTTAACACCAATGCAGGGAGCTATGTGATCAACATGGTCTGTGCCCTAAAGCCCAAATAACTAAGTAACAATGCAGGGAATCTGCTGCATAACAGTTTGACCATAAATTAGCCATGATATATGGCATCATACTTCCCATGCTATTTACAATAGTGAGCTATATTTTGTGTACAAACATCAGGACATTAGAAATGTTAATTAACGTTACACACATCAGTTCCTAACAAGTGTCAGCAATACATTTCCTTCATGTGCTTTAAACATGATTCAAGAAAGCACTGTCATCGATTTTAAACTTGCAAAAAGAGTGGGCCGCCTGGCATTTTGAGTGCTATTTGAGTGAATTTGCTGTCTTGTTAGTGAACTGACCACTTATTGAGATATATGTACTTTAACTTTGCCTGCTTCCATCATGAAAATTTGTCATTTTCCAATACATCAGAAATCATCAGAATAACTTCTTGTCTACAAACCGGTGTATGCATTTCTATGAATTTCTCATATTTATTAACACAAATGATGTAGATCTGATCTGCAAATTTATAACTCAGAAAATGTTATCAGCACAGGATTCCATTCCTGAAAATATTGTACTTTCAAAATGTTATTGTTCTTTGTGAACCAATAAGTGCAATGCTCTCATGCAGCATGCAGATGGAGGTTCATCACGTACACCAGGTAGCACAAAAAGAGATATTATTGCAGTCTAAGGTAACCACAAGACATGTTTTACACCCATTTTTACCTCCACGAATCATTCAAAGGAGCTAGGTTTTGTCTAATTGCGTTAGGCTAGGCTTTTGTTGTAAGTTAGTAAATGAAAAAAAAATCTTCAAAAACGGTTCAAGCTAGATTAGGTTACGTTAGACTTTTTAAGTTCAAAATGTTTGAGAAAAAAGAAATTGGGGGGGGGGAGAATTTGGCATAAAAATAATCATTTCTTGCATGGAAGTCTAGGCTAGGTTAGGTTAGGTTATGTTACATTTTTTTTATCTGAACATTATTTTTCATCCTATATTACTCAAATCCAAGCCCCCTTTTCCACGTTATTTTTCCTCACAAATGAAAAGTGTGCATCTGCAGAGGAAATGAGCGGTTACATCATGTTCAGCACATTAACAAACACTGCATTAAAAAATAAATTAGAAGAAGTCAGAGAGTACCATGAGCTGAAATATTACCCAAAAAGCCAGGTATTATCACAGTTTAAGGTAACCACAAGACAAGTTTTACACACATTTTACCTCCATGAAGCATACAAAGGGGTGAGGTTTGTCAGGTTAGGTTAGGCTTTTGTTGTAAGTTATAAAAAAATCATTTGTTGGTAAATAATTTTTGTTAATGATTTTTCTACAAAAAATAATAAACGGTTCAGGCTAGCTTAGGTTAGGTTTTTTAAGTTGAAAATATTTGAGAAAATGCCTCGAAAATTTAAATTAAAAACAATTAATTTCTTGTATGGGAAGTTGAACTATGTTAGGTAAGGTTATCATACATCTTGAACATTATTTGTATGCTATATTTCCTTACTCCACACCCTTTTTTGGTGTTATTTTTTACTCCCAATTGAAAGGCATGCATTTGCAGAGGAAAGGACATTAAATGTGTGCTTTTATGTATTTTATTAATATTTTTATATTTAAATTTCCAATGCAATGTTTATGAATGTCACTAAGCTGATGGCACTACTCAGTTTCTGTGCAAATGCTTACTTTCCAGGTTGTGAGCAAAATAACATTAAAAATGGGCTTTGAGTTAGGTAACATAGCAATTAAAAGAAATACATTAAAAATTCAACATAACCTAATGTAACCTAAGCTGACCTTGGAGAAAACAACTATAAAAACAAGATTGGAAAAATATCTAGCAATTTATTTTATTGAAATTTTACAAATGAAAAAACCTAACCCAACCTAATCTAACCAGAATTATTGTGCTTTAAGGTGGTAACAAGGCAAGTTATTACACATTTGCCTCCATAAAGCAAACAAATGGGCTATGTTTGGTGATGTTAGATTAGTTTAAGTGTTTTAAGTTCGACATTTTTTGCAAAAATTGTTCCAAAATTTGAAAGAAATAGATCTTTTTTCTTTAAAAGCAGCTTATGTTAGGTTAGGTTAAATTGGGTTAGGTTAGGTTAGGTTAGGTTAGATTCGGTTATTTCACTTCGTCAGATTGGACGCCTTTTCCTCAGATTGGACGATTTTGAACATGGGCACCTTTCTTCCCCGATATGATCATCATAGAGAAAAATAAATGAACGTAAGATCATGTTGATAGATAGAGAATTGTTCAGAGATTATGCAATGGTCCTAAGTATGTCATGAAAGTACGTTTGAGATAACAAACACGACTTGCGATCTGTCCAGGAAATATTCGTCAGATTGGACGCAGTAAATTAATTTTATTCCTCAGATTGGACGCATTTCGTCAGATTGGACGGCCAACGCCGTAAATTAATTTTAGCCGTCCAATCTGACGAATGATGAAATTTTATCTCACTGTTGAAGGATTTCCCTCATGAAACAAGGCTTCAAATTGGACGGTGAGGTTAGGTCCCGTTTAATTTGATGGCGTCCAGAATGACCACTGGCCACAGTTTGCATGAATTAGGGAGTTTTAAAGTTACAGATTAAAGACGTAAATAAATGTGCAAAAAATGTTTCTCTGTTGGATGTATGATGTGCATTATAACAAGTAGTGGGCTGCGTCTTCGTTACGATGGCCACAGTGGCAGTGAGACACATTTGATTTGTGTATAAGGCTGGCGTGTGCATTTAGCTATGGCCTTCCGAATCCGAATTTGTGTTGGGGTACTTCCAACGCCGACTGGATATGTGTGCAAAACGATGCATATCTGAGTGAAGTGCTGCGTATTTAAGTTCTCGTTGCATGTGCATGCACTTGGGTCTCATATGAGTGAGAAAGTGTGATTTCTTGCAGGTAATATGCTACGAATGGTGGGGTACAAATGCACTCTTTTCCTGTTCTGATAAGGGAGATGTGAATGGAAAAGAGAGGAGAAGTGAGTTTTGGATAGCCATGCGGCAACAGCAGTGGCAGCACTCCATGTTGGGTCGACAGACATGCTAGTTCTAGAGAAAATAAATTGTCGCAGTTGCACATCCGAACCCGGCGTCCTCTGCGGCGCGACAGCGTCCCCGGCGGGTCAGAGACGTAGGCGACACATCAGCGTCAATGTATGTCGGCGGGCGGGAATCTAGCAAATTCCTCATAAACTCTCAGAAGTGTACTGAGGCAAGAGCACATACATTCTTACGAGGTAAGAATCAAGACCCATCAACGATGGGTGAGAGTCACATTATCATATGCACACAATCGACGAACCGGTCGCTTGGGAAAATCAGCCGAAATGGAGGGGAGGGGAGGTAAAAGCACGTACATTTTTACGAGGTAAGAATCAAGGCCCAGCAACGATGTGTGAGAGTCCCATTATTATATGCACACAATCTACGACCCGGTCACTTCAGAAAATCAGACGAAGGGGAGGTGAGGGGAAGAGTGCTATGTGCCGGAGGTGCCAGAACAATGGTGCTAGCACCATTGTTCTGGACAACTCGCTGCACCCGCTGTGCGCGGCTCGCGTCGAAATAGCATGAGGCATCGCATTTTGGAATGCATTGCCCTTATAGCCGCAGAGACAGGCGCCCAAACATCCCGCTCCATGGACACCGATTCTTGGCCATAATCATCAGGCATTATGAGTGATAACACAGAAAGTAGTTATCGAAGGGAGCCTGGTGTTCTCTATGGTAATCACAAGCCGCACATTGTTTTTTTCGGACAGGTCGGACAGAAAACTCGTCGGACATGCGACGGGCCATGGTGGCAACACGATGGAAAGGTTGCCTCATACGGAAACTGGAAAACTTGAAGAAAATGCATTTTTCGAAGTTTACCAGTTTTCCAGGTGTGGTCAGATCCCACAAAATAAAAATTAGGTGGGATCCGGAACGGGACGTAGGCTTGTAGGTGCTGTCGGGCTCCTATACGACACGACTCGAACTTGGGCTCCTACTCGACACGACTCGAAGGATGGCGGCAAGGGTCCGTACGTAATGGTTTACGGAATCGCCATGGTGAAGATATAAAGGCTAACAACGCTGTTTATGACCACCGAGGGTGTAGTCGGTCCTTACAACACATTCTAGCCCTTACGAACGCCTACGGGCTCTTATGCACGTCTATGGGCATTTACGAAGGTCTACTGGCCCTTACGAACATTTACTTGTCCTCACGATGTCCATGATGTCAGCAATGCATTCCCATTCGCATTCAGCATCCTATTCGCATACTCTCCGATTTCGTTAATTTTTCGGGATATCATCTTTGTCGCTTCAAAAGTAAAGCAAACAACAATTATTCAGTAGGACGAGCAGTTCGATCTCCAGAGGTCAAGAAAGGTCAATCGGGTCAAAATCGGGGTAGCGCATTAATTTCAGTGTTTCACTTAGTCGAATGATTCCAACGCCTAGATGTTCGCCGTCCATCAAACATGCAGCACATCGAATTATGTGACCTTAAATGTCACAGTTTGACCTCAGGTCACCAAAGTTGTTTTTACTGATGCACTGTATCAATTTACGGGGTACCGAATAAAATCATGGTGACACATCTGACATACCTGATTTTCACCGGTGATAGATAGTCTGCATAGCACATACATAGAGCACATCGATCAAAATGACCCATTATGGTCACGGATTCATCACCGTTCGCCAAAAAGTCCCAAAAGTAGCAAATATACCAAAATCTTGTGTACCCGATTAATTCCGCAAAATTTTACTTGGCACGACGAAATAACACCCAGGCATTGGGCATGGCTCATGGATGCAGCACATTGAAGCGTCTGACCTCCAATCTCATAGTTTGACCTATGTTCCCAAAATATTGTTTTGACCTTGCTCTATTGCCATCTACGGGAAACCGAATAATACTTTCCTAAATGCATTCATCGGATGGACATTAGCACCAAATAATCTCCCATCGGACAAGAAAGCAGCACATTCAAGCATGTCACCTTCAAGGTCACCATTTGACCTCAGGTCAACGAAGACTTTAACATTACACCCTATGGGAAAATCACGGGGTACCGAATAGCATTTAAAAAAATACATTTATGGGATGGATATTAGCGTCGAATAATCGCCCACCGAGCAAGGAAACAGCACACCCGCGCATGTGACCTGCAAGGTCAGCGTTTGACCTCAGATCACGTTTGATGCAATTCAGAAAATGAAAGTGATCCACTGGGGTACCGCATGTGGGCCAAATGAGGCATTGAATGTAAACTATCTCAACACTGATGCATGCACTATCAATACAAGAAGCAGCACATCGCGTGACCTGACCTCTATCGATGACTCATTTCATCAGATACCACTAGCATCCCATTCAGCAACGCGTTCAGAAACGCATTCACCAATATCATCCGATTCTTCTGAAAATTTGACACAACCTTCGCAGGCATACCCGTATATGCATCACCAAACGATTTATTGCTAAGACGTACCATTTCGCCTTCAGAGGCGAAAAGGTCGGCGAGGCCAAATCTCGGGTACCGCATAACTTGCCGGATAATTCACTTATTGGAATGATTGAAACACGCTTGTGCTACCGTTATCATGGTGACATGCAGCACACCAAGTCAACTGCCCATTCGAGGTCACCATTTGACCTCAGGTCAACGAAGACTTTAACATTACACCCTACGGGAAATCCACGGAGTACCGAATAACATTTTCTGAATACATTTATCGGATGGATATTACCGTCGAATAATCGCCCACCGAGCAAGGAAGCAGCTCATCCGAGCATGTGACCTTCAACGCCAGCGTTTGACCTCAGGTCAGGTTTGATGAAAGTCAGAAAAGAAAGTGGTCCACTTGGGTACCGTATGTAGGCCAAACGAAGCATTGAATTTAGACTATCTCAACACTGATGCATGCACTATCAATACAAGAAGCAGCACACTGCGTGACCATACCTCTGTCGATGACGCAATTCATCAGGTAGCACCAGCATCCCATTCAGCAACGCATTCAGAAACGCATTCACCAATACCCTCCGATTCGTCTGAAAATTTGACACCAACTTCGCTATTCATTTGACAATGCTGGTGCTGTCCGTCGACATTTTGAGATAGTTTACATTCAATGTTTCGTTTGGCCCACATCGGTACCTCAGTTGACCACTTTAATTTTTCTGAATGTCATCAAACTTGACCCGAGGTCCAACGCTAACCTTGCAGGTCACATGCTCGGATGTGCTGCTTCCTTGCTCGGTGGGCGATTTATTCGACGCTAATATCCATCCGATAAATGTATTCCGGAAAATGTCATTCGGTACCCCGTGATTTTCCCATATGGTGTAATGTAAAATTTTCGTTGACCTGAGGTCAAATGGTGACCTCGAATGAGCAGTTCACTTGGTGTGCTGCTTGTCACCGTGATAGCGGTGGTACAAGCGTTTGAATCATTCCAATAAGTGAATTATCTGGCAAGTTATGCGGTACCTGAAATTTGACCTCGCTGACCTTTTCGCCTCTGAAGGCGAAATGGTTCGTCGTAGCAAAAAATAGTTTGGGGATGCATATACGGGTATGACTGTGAAGGTTCTGTCAAATTTTCAGAAGAATCGGAGCATATTGGTGAATGCGTTTCTGAATGCGTTGCTGAATGCGCTGCTGAATGGGATGCTAGTGCTACCTGATGAAATGCGTCATCGAAAGAGGTCAGGTCACGCGGTGTGCTGCTTCTTGTATTGATAGTGCATGCATCAGTGTTGAGATAGTCTACATTCAATGTTTCGTTTGGCCCACATACGGTACCCCAGTGGACCACTTTCATTTTGTGAATTTCATCAAACCTGACCCGAGGTCCAACCTTGCAGGTCACATGCTCGGATGTGCTGCTTCCTTGCTCGGTGGGCGATTATTCGACGCTAATATCCATCCGATAAATGTATTCCGGAAGATGTTATTCGGTACCCCGTGATTTTCCCATAGGGAGTAATGTAAAATTCTTCGTTGACCTGAGGTCAAATGGTGACCTTGAAGGTGGCATGCTTGGATGTGCTGCTTTCTTCTCCGATGGGAGATTATTTCGCGCTAATGTCCAGCCGATGAATGCATTTAGGAAGGTATTATTCGGTTCCCCGTAGATGGCAATAGTGCAAGGTCAAGACAATATTTTGTGAACATACGTCAAACTATGAGATTGTAGGCCAGACGCTCTAATGTGCTGCATCCATGAGCCATACCCAATGTCTGGGTGTTATTTTGTGGTGCCAAGTAAAATTTTGCGGAAATTATCGGGTACACAAGAATTTGGTATATTTGCTATTTTGGGGATTTTTGGCGAACGGCGATGAATCTGTGACCATAACGAGTCATTTTGATCGATGTGCTCTATGTACGTGCTATGTAGACTATCACCTGCAAACATAAGGCATATCCAATGTGTCACCATGATTGTATTCGGTATCCCGTAAATAGGCAATAGTACATGAGTAAAACCAACTTTGGTGACCTGAGGTTAAACTGTGACATTGAAGGTCACGTAATTCGATGTGCTGCTTCTTTGTTGGACAGCGGACATCTAGGCGTTGGAATCATTCGGCTAAGTGAAACACTTTTAATTTTATGCGGCACCCCGTTTTTGACCCCAAGGACCTTTCTTGACCTCTGGAGATCGAACCGCTCTTCCTACTGAATAATTGTTGTTTGCCTTACTTTTGCAAGCGACAAAGACCATATCCTGAATTTTTTTTAACGAAATCGGAGAGTATGCGAATAGGATGCTGAATACGAATGTGAATCCGTTGCCAATATCATGGACATGTCCTTACGGACGGACGCGGTTCCCTTTGAAGTTCTGCGGGCGCTGACAGACGCCAACAGGCTCTTACAGACGTCTAAGCGCCATTATGGACATTGCAGTGCTCTTACGATCGGCGCGAGTCCCTATGAACGCCTACGGGCCACTGCAAACGTCTACAGACCTTAACTAATGCTTATTATGGGCCACTATGAATGCATACGTACCCTTACGAACATTGCTGGCCCTTAGGATATTTTACGGTACGTCGCATGCGTTTGCGTACCTCTTACCGAATAATGAATCGAAGTATTTTATAATGAATCTTCGACGCCCTATATCTAGATGCATGTTTAGGCGGTTTGCATTCCTGGTTTATAGCAGTGTCATGTTTGACCAAACATTGTTTACTTAAACGAATTCACTGCGTAACTCGTTACCACCCGAACTGCTGCGACTTCCCGTGCCGACCTTCGGTCGCCACCTGAGCGCCGCCCGAGACGGTCTGAATTGCTGCTCTCCCCACTGTATTTTATGACTTGTTAGATTATATATTACCAGAGCTGGTAATATATAATCTAACAAGTCTAACAATCTAATATATAATCTTCACAGCTCTGTGAAACTGTTCTATGATATTGACCTTTTCTGTTCTACTGTTTTATCATATTAACGCGAGGTTGTAATAGCCACGAGTTCATAGTGGATCAGCTCAATACAAGTCTGTATCTGTATCACTCTGAGCTAAGTGAAACGCATGTAAGCCATTGGAGCTGATATGTGGATGATACTTTGATTATGTGGCCACTTCGGCCACTTGTCGACGTGGGGACAAGTGACCGGTGTTTCTCCAGCGTCTCTATAGTGGTTCGCCTAGTGCCCAGTTTACTGTGGAGGTGGAGCGGGACGTAAAACTCTCCTTCTTCTCCTTCTTTGACGTAAAACTCGCTTTTTGCACATTCACGGCTAATGGCGCCGCCCTCACTGCCTCGTCGGTGGACCGCGGGATTGGGAAATGTCCCGAGCGGTGCGAGTGTCGAACCCGGGACTTTTGGTACCCAGAGCCCAACACCTTAACCACTCGGCCATCCCCGCCCCGTGGACAAGCTCTCAAGACCTGTTTTCATGACAAAAACCACTTGCTCAAATGTATACCTGTAATGCACCTGCCACCACGCCTCCAGCACCAAGTCCTTAACCATCCGTCTGACTCGCTGAGCCATCGCAGTCTGTCGCAACAAGGACGACATCTCTGGGAACAACACATCCAGTTGGTGTTCCGAAACAACGGGTACCCAAGCGCGTCTATCGGTCGAGCACAACAGCGGCTACTGGATTGTATGGCAGCGGCTGCACAATGGCTCGATTGTATGGCAGCACAACAACGACCACTCATTGTATGGCGACGAGGTACAGGAGTTGGCCAGCGCCCTCGCCAGTTCAGCCTCCCCGGAGCTAGCAATGGTCGTTGCCGCGCTAGGACCGGCCGTGTCGACGGTGGCGGTGACCGCGGCAGTGGCGGTGACCGTGGCGACGGCGGTGACCGTGGCGGTGGCGGGCGCAACAGCGGCTGCAGGATCGGCCTAAACACCGGCAGGATTAGGCCCTCCGCAGCCGCCTCCGTCCGCGCATACACACGCTGAAATGAAAAGAAGACTATTAAGCCGAACACGGGAGTCGAACGCTACATCGCTGCTGCGTAGAGTAAAGCAAAGGTAATGTTGGAGACGTCTGGACATGCCTGGCTGGTTAACCCATGCCCTGCCGACATTGAGGTATACTGATGTATCGCACGTGCTGCGACCTGACAAGATCACATGGGGAGTGATATGAAGAGTGATGTGACCAGTGACGAGCATGGCAACTGACCCGAGTGAATCTTCAGCTGGGTAACTGCGTAGTGGCATTAACAGTACGTTAAACATTGAATTCAAATTATGTCGTTCAACAGAAATGGTTCGGCCAGTTGGTGGATTCGTGGTACATGTGACCATCTCTGCTTAGCAAAGACCCTGATCCAAGAATCTATTCAATGAAGACATTTGGAGTAAAAGTACTAAAACACTGAATTGCAACGCAGAATACTATCGAGGCTTTTCATCGTCCAGTGATGTGTACGTCCAGGCTGCTATTTAAGAACCCCGAAGATAATGGGATGAATTTAGGCAAATCGCAGGGTGTGTATTTCCGAGCACTACTTGTGGTGCAAGCAGTTAAATGGGCATAGAAGAGTCGATGTTGTGCGATGTACTCAATAAACGTCAATGTTAAGCTATAAAATAATTGGGGCATGCGCAGTGGCGTACCGAAGGGAGGCATTGAAGCAGTCCCCACTGAGAGGTTATCGGCCCCCAATAATCGCGCCGGGGTTCGGAAAAGTAGCGTCAGGCTCCTTAAACAACTTGCTGGTGTCCCCAACAATCGTTCCGGGGCCCATAAAAATCATGTATGGGCCCCAAAAAGGCACCCAAAAGCAAGGGACCCGAAAATCGCGCTAGGGGTAGCCAATATCCCACCAAAATGCCCCTGAAAATTACATTGAATCATTTGGCTTTAAAAAATCCTAAAATGACGCCGAGGGATTCAAAATGCGGGACGGGCCCCTGAAAACATCGATGGGGCCCCAAAACGTCGTCCCGGGACCTCGATAAGTCGCACCATGGCCCCAGAAAATCACGTAAAGGCCGTAAAATGCCTGGCCGGGCCCCTGGAAATCACGCTGGAAATCACGATGGGAGCCAAAAAGTCTTGCCGGGCCCTCAAAATCACGCTGGGTCCCAAAAGGTTGGGCCGGGGCCCCTGATAATCGCGCTGGGTTCCCAAAAATTAGGACCGGGGCCGCTCAAAATCACACTGGGAGCACACAAGAAAATCGTGCCGCGGTCCTTGAAAACCACGATGGGGTCACAAAAATACGGGCTGCGCCGCTCCAAATCACGTTGGGGTCCTCAAAGGTTTGCGTCTGGGCCACGAAAATTACGTTGGGGGCGAAAAAAGTCCTGCCGGGGTTCTTGAAAATCAAACGGGGACCTTCCAAAGGGTTCGGTCGGGCACTGAAAATCACGCTGAGCCTGAAATTACCAAAAAGTCGCGCCCGGGCCCCTCAAGATCACGCTAGGGGCTCGACAGGTCACACCGGTGCCCCGAAAATCACATCGGGAACACCCAATAAATGAAGCCGGCGCAAAAAAACAAAACAACAAAAAACAGTCCGGACATGGAAAATCACTCTGGGGTCACAGGAATCCCTTCAAAAGAAACCAAGACGTCATGGGTCCCCAAAGACGTGTTGAGGCCACTAAAACTTGCGATTGGGATCCCAACAAATGACGACAGAGTGAACAATCGCATTTAGACCAAAAAACGTCGCGAGGCTCACCTTGGAAATCACACTAGGGGCCCAAAAAGTCACACCGGAGCCCCACAGATCGCAGCTGGCTTCCCCGAACTCGATTTCTACCCGGAATGTGACTCTGCGGCCACAAAAATTGCGTCAAAGACGCCAAAAAAGCGTCGGGCCCCGGAAAGAAGCGCGTTGGAGCACCGATAAAAATCCACCGGGAGCCCGAAGAATCGTACCGGGGCCCACAAATATCGCGCAGTAGGATTACAAAAATAGAAGTCGACCCTAAGAAATCACAAAGGGGGTTTATCGAGTCGACCCGAGCACCAGAAAATTTAGAACAGGTCCCGAAAGAAAGTTCACCTGACGGCCTTTCTACTCTGAAGGGTGCCATCGGCTGAAAAAAAAACTCGTTGAGCAGCCGCAGTGCCATACTAAAGAGGCAAATCCCCCCCACCCCCTCTCCATCCTGAAGAGTTGGGTTCCAAAGAACCCAAGAATCGCTCCGGTGTCCCCAAAAATGGCTCCGGGGCCCATAAATTCGCGTCTGGGCACCCAGAATTGGCGATTATAAATAAATACAGTGGGCGCCAAAAAACTTGCACAGGGGCCAGAAAATTTGCGCCGGGAACGCCAAAATCGCGTTAGGGCCCAGATAAATACAACGCGCCCCGCGAACTAGCGCCAAGCCCCCCAAATATCGCGCTTTGGAACAAAAAAATACTGCCTGTAGGCCCATGAATTGTGGACGTCATAAAAAAAATCCCCTCGGGGCTCCCAAAAATTGTCATCGATGGCCGAATTAGCGTAAGAGGAGAGGAGAGAGGAGAGAAGAGAGAGGAGAGAGGAGAGAGGAGAGAGGAGAGAGGAGAGAGGAGAGAGGAGAGAGAAGAGAGAGAGAGAGAGAAGAGAGAGGAGAGAGGAGAGAGGAGAGAGGAGAGAGGAGAGAGGAGAGAGAAGAGAGAAGAGAGAAGAGAGAGGAGAGAGGAGAGAGAGAGAGAGAGAGAGAGAGAGAGAGGAGAGAGGAGAGAGGAGAGAGGAGAGAGAGAGAGAGGAGAGAGAGAGAGAGAGAGAGAGAGAGAGAGAGAGAGAGAGAGAGAGAGAGAGGAGAGAGAGAGAGAGAGAGAGAGAGAGAGAGGAAGAAAGGAGAGAGCAGAGAGGTTGGTTGGTTGGTTATTGGTTTTACGACACGTCGACCGTTGAGTCATGTAGCGTCGCCAATCTCTCACGCCAATTGGTCGCGGGCGAAGAGTAGCGACAGGTGAGACTCGAACCCACAACCTTTCGATTGTGAGACGAGCATCTTACCCCTAGACCACTCGAGGAGAGAGGAGAGAGCAGAGAGGAGAGAGGAGAGAGAGGCTATGTGCATACGTCTGTCCGTCTCTATGCAGACGTCTGTCATAGGAGGAGATACAGCGCCGAGAAGCTGACAATGGAAGAAGGAACGGAAACGAAAATGAAGCTCAGAGGCGAATCCCAGAGGAGAAAGGAGAGAGGAGAGGGGAGAGGGGAGAGGGAGATAGGAAAGAGAAGAGAGAAGAGAGAAGATAGAGGAGAGAGAGAGAGAGGAGAGAGGAGGAGGAGAGAGGAGGGAGGAGAGAGGAGAAAGGAGAGAGCAGAGAGGAGAGAGCAGGGAGGAGAGAGGAGAGAGGAGAGAGGAGAGAGGGAGAGAGGCTATGTGCATACGTCTGTCCGTCTCTATGCAGACGTCTGTCATAGGAGGAGAGATACAGCGCCGAGAAGCTGACAATGGAAGAAGGAACGGAAACGAAAATGAAGCTCAGAGGCGAATCCCAGAGCAGAGAGAGAGGAGAGAGAGGAGAGAGGAGAGAGGAGAGAGAGAGAGAGGAGAGAGGAGAGGGAGGAGAGGAGAGGAGGAGGAGAGGAGAGAGGAGAGAGGAGAGAGGAGAGAGGAGAGAGAGAGGAGAGAGGCTATGTGCAGACGTCTGTCCGTCTCTATGCAGACGTCTGTCATAGAGAGAGAGGAGAGAGGAGAGAGAGGAGAGAGGAGAGAGGAGAGAGGAGAGAGGAGAGAGGAGAGAGGAGAGAGGAGAGAGAGAGAGAGGAGAGAAGAGAGAGGAGAGAGACGAGGGAGGCTCTGTGCAGACGTCTGTACGTCTCTATGCAGACGTCTGTCATAGGAGGAGAGATACAGCGCCGAGAAGCTGACAATGGAAGAAGGGACGGAAACGAAAATGAAGCTCAGAGGCGAATCCCAGAGAAGAGAGAGAGGAGAGCGTAACCACAAAATCGCATCGGGACCCGACAAGAATTAAGCCGAAGCCTTTCAAAATAGAGAGATTCAGAAAAATAAATGTCCGAGCCATGAAAATCGCTCCTTAGCACAAACATACCACCGGATGCCTTACCAAATCGCATACGGCACCGAAAAACGTACCGGAGCATAAAAAAGCGGTGGGACAGAATAAAAAATGTCCCCGGGGCCCGAAAAATCAGGGCGTGGCTCGAACTTTACATAACTCAGAAGAAGTCACCAAATAAATGCGTCGTGCCCAGAAAACTGCGTCGGATCGCCCGGAACCACGCGCCTGGGCCCGAAAAGTCGTGACGGGACCTCGATAAATTATACCGGAGCCCCCAATATCGTGCTGCGGTCCGACAAATGTGAGCGAGGAACCCCAAATAAACACAGCGGGACCCTAAGAGCACAACTGGAGGACGAAAATGTACCGGGCCCTCCAAAGTGTACCGAGTCTGGCAAGATGCGGTAGGGCCTCAAAACATGCGTTGCACCTCGAAATAAACACACCGGTAGTTTAAAAAGCAAAACACAACGGGGCTCAAAGCACACCGGGGCCTTGAGAGCACACCGGGGCATGAAAAACAGGCTAACGACTGCTGCTGGAGGCACGGTCCAAGATAAGGCACACAAAGACCCGTATTAAATAAACACTTTGGGGTCTGCGAAAACGAGCCGATACATAAACAATACCGTCGATGCACAAAAAACAACAACAAAACTTTCTAATAAAAAAAAGCCGGGTCGCAAAAATGTGCTGGGCCCCGCACAAAAATTGGCTCGAGCCCTAAAACACATCCGTAGACAAAGAAAAACGGAGAGGTCCAAAAAAGAACACCTAACTAGAGCCTCAGTTCGGTAGCCAATTTGACAGCGTATTTAACCAAAGGGATGAGGTGAATCAAAGCTCAGCGGTTATCCGGATTTCTTAGCCATCAGAAAACGTGAGAAGAAAACTAATCATCGAATTGAATTCAGGATAGGGCCTTGTGTCTCTTAAGTCTCAACATGTTATGACTTTATGAGGTGCCGTGTGTTGTCACCTGTCAGCTTTGTTTGCACTGAATTGTTGGTCCCCAAAATAAGCGGTTACATTCCGTTTCAGCCGGGTGCCACATGTTGTAGCATTTCGTTTCAAGTGGCGGATATTCTAAGATGCATGATGTGTACTACAGGGATGATAGAGTTGACTGATCACCTATGTGTTGGAGCTAAGCCCTGAGGATGAACACCATAACATGCATTTTTATTTATTGCGTTTATCTTTGCGCCAGTCTGTCAGGCTGCCAATCGTGGTCTGTCACACACCGAATCAAACAATTATAAATCAGCGATCACATCCGTCTTTCCTGTTTCTCAACCGCTCAAGCATCAATCATGAGACTTCTTTTGCCATGGGGCAGCAAGTAAGTCACGTTCTTACTTATTATTTCTCCTCAACATCAGTGAACATTTACAAGGGGGACATCTTAGTGACGTAAAGTACTAATTCATGGAAACTAGGGCACACCACATATACATTAGTGAGGCTGTAATGAGCTTGTGCTCTCCACACACACGCACATAGCGGAAGTTGAATAAATTGTATTTCAACAGTAATAGGAACCAATTGTTTCCATTGCACCAGGAAGATAAACCTATTATTGAATTCACCAGTCTTGAAGAGTTACATGTTCAGCGAGGAAGTGGGAATTTGAAAGTACTTATGATGTGATGATATTTTGTTTCTCAGTATCACATGTTGCTGGTAGCCATAGGCGCCCCCAGGGGCCTGCCCCCCCCCTAGCGGTGAAAGTTGCGTGCTCACTATTAACATTTTCGGGTTCTCTATCCAAAAGCGCTCAACCATGGTACTTTGCGAAATTCCTGGGTACGCCTCTGCTGTTGACCCTGGCCCACCCACTTTTTGAGACGTTCCTACGTCTATGGTCACCTGTGACAGATGCAATGCATCCACGGTAATCATGCCATCCATAATTCACAGCGAAGTAACCGGACATTAAATACTTCCACAGAGTTGATGACTTCAGTTCTTAACGATCGTCGTAATTGGGAGAACGCTTGGCACATGCTTCAAATAACAGCAATTCGCACTCAATAGCCGTTCCTTTCCTTCTCCTGAAGCAACTATTAAGCTTATAAGCGGCTCGGCTTAAAAGAGTGGCTGAATCACTCCCGTCATCACTCCCACCAGCTAAGAACTTCTTGGAAGCCCTCCCGTCACCACTCCCGTCAGCTGAGGACTTCTCGGAAGCACCCCACCCCCTCGGTCGCTGGTGAATAACGCATCATCTCAGGACCAGCACTGGAAAACGATGCAGCCGAGAATATGACGGCAGCATGTTTAATCGTAACACCTTTAATCTGTTTACATACCTAAGTTTAACTTGTTACTGTTATTCAGGGAATGGAAGGCCTAGTTCGGTGAATAACTCCCAGCAGCACTCACCAGTGATGTCTACCCTCCTGCGGTAGTCCGATGGGAGGCCCGGGTGGTGACACGCCACATGCTTGGAAAGGCGCTGCCTTGCCCTTCGTCCGTTAGCGGCTAAGTCCGTGTAACTGCAGGTGGCGAGAGGGCAGTACACCTTTCTGCGAAGTATCACCAACGTGCTAGTAATTCCTGTAGAATCGAATACACACTCAGCAGTGGGTATAGATAGCCAATGAGTGACCCATCCCGGGGTTGATTAGCAACAGGGTCTTTCCCCAGCGCTAGCTCGGTTCACGTATTTTGACCCTCAGTAGTTGGTGAGCTACGCAGGGTATTGTTCACTGAAAATTGAAGAACCTAAGTAGAATATCTGCGAATTTTGAACCGTGTTCTAATTTTTTAGTGGGTCGACATGATGACATTCGTGCTTTTTGCACGAATATAAATATCGAATATTGAACAGCCTTTCCACCAGCGACCCAAACAAATGGCGAATCGGAAGAGCTCCCCCATCACTCGGCGGTGAGTGGACATAAAGCGCTTAGACGAGACTGGACCGCAACGTTGGCGATAATTGAATCTCTCAGCGTGTACAACATGCACTTCTGTATTTAATTATGTGCATCTCGATAAAACCCCTGGCTACAAAAGCCTTTATATTGAAGCAGCTTTCTCATGTTTATACTGTGATTTCGATGCTCTAACTTACTCATGCATTCTCCTTGTGGAAACATTAAGTAATATATTCAAACTTTAAAGTGAACTTAATGACCAAATGTTTTTAAAAAATAAGAAAAGAAAACACGAACAAAAAGGTGATTAAAGCTACATCAGCACATACCAAAAAAAGTTGCATTAACAAGATCAAATAGTCCCCAGCGAAACGTTCAGTACAGTACCTGGTAGCACTCCATGGTATGATATTCAAAGATTAGACAGCAGCTCTGATTGCACATCATCCCATATAATTGCTCCGCGAGATCAACTATGCAGAACTTCCTATACATGGCTGGCCTATTCAACACAAAAGTTTTAAATTAAATGATCCCCCCAAAACAAAAAAAAACACACAAGCTCATATTCGTTCTGAACACACTATATTCAGGCCAGGAAATATATAATTTAATATTGCCCAAGAGGATATACACAGTTTGATATGCTACGTACCTCGACCCGCATCAAACCCGGCACGTTGAGGACCACCAAGCTCCCCACCGCTGCTGTTTCGGCGTCGGAGGCTTCAGGAGCCGTGCTGTGGATATCCAGCTGGCATCAGAATAAGTGAAGCCACACGGAACTCCACCACACAGAGATACATGCCCACACACACACTACTTTGTCAAATGCAAGGATAAAAAATCTGGACCACAAATTGCCGGTCAGGACCGACATGAGCTTGTACCAGTGGCAAATTATTCGTGAAATAGGGTAGAATATGCCACTTTCGGAGCACTGCATAGACATCCAAAGGAAGTGTTGGCATCATGCTTGTTGACATGTGCTTATGAAGTCTCATTTACTTGCTTCTAAGAGTAATTCATGCATAAGTATCATGCCTATTCTCACCATTACATATTGTGATGCACAATAATTTTTTAACACAATCCCAGGTACAGAGATCATGTATGATATGGTTTGTTAAACAATGCCATCTGTTGATACCATGGTATTGCCATAGTTATTAATACAATAGGAATCTCTTTATTGGGTGTCACCCAAATTAAATGAAATACATGCACTTATGAGTACACTATTTGCTCAAACTTGAGATTGAATAGCTGAAATGAAATTTGAATTGGCATAATTTGCATTATAATTTCATGACAGATTTTGACATCCACCACACTGGTTTCACCGCTTCACACTTCATGCAAAAAATTAAGACAGACTTTTACCCTTATTAGAAACATAAAAGTCTGGCTTTTCACATACATTTCAATTGGTTCACAATGATACATAGGATACATGCATTACCCTACTTGAATTATATTCATAAATATAAGGTAACGTGCAATAGCTGATCAATACAGAAATTGTTTGATATATGCATTGAAAATGGTGCTCCATACCTCTGGGGATTGAATTTCCATACGACTAAATACTCTTTCTTCCTCTTCTTTGTTCTCTCCTGATGTAGATGATTGATGGCAAACATCTGGAACATGAATTACCAACACATAAATCGTAGCAGCAGATGTAATTGTGTGATGGAGAGATACACACAGTTAATACTGGGTAAATTGCACAGGATTGGAATTTAACAAATACACTTCTTGTGGCAGTGTTTGACTATGGTGATGGAATGGCACTTGAAATAGTCATTAAATAAACCAATATATGCAAGCTTACAGGTTAACAGCAAAGCAGCAGTGTCCAACAGCTCAACATCATCCAGGTGTGATGTAGGTGCAGAGCTAGCAGTGTGAGTTATATTTCATTCTGAACTAAGGGTAAGTTTGAATACAGAAATACTGAATGAAAGTGAAGCTTAAAATATTCATTTTAAGCTTCAAAATGGCACATAATATTAGCAGCCAGACAGCATGGTTGACAGGTGTCCTTGGGTTTGGTGTGCATGGCTTTTCCTTCTTGGTGCATATTGGTGCACAAGCATGCATTTGTTAGTGCTCATGGTCTGCCATGCACTGCAATCTGGGTGACCAAGCCTTATGAATACAGGACAAATATTTGTCTATAATCACTTTTTGAACAATGGATGTTTCAACATTTAAGGATAAATATGTGGTTTGATTTTATACGGCACATGTCTTCCTGATTGTTGCCCGTTATTTGGGTAGTGCTGGACTGAATAGTAGAATATCGGAAGAAAGGAATGGAAAGGAAAGGAAAAGAAAGGAAAGAAACGTGCTTCTGAAGTGATTCACACGTCACTATTCATTTATGATACAACTGCATACTTTTCAGCTGATGAACAAACCAATACGAAACTGTGGGTTTTGAATGTGGCAATATAAAACGAAGAAGAATGGAACATGTGATATAAAAATCTGGCATAACCTAACATAATTCAACTTATCCTGACCACCTTTTTTGGTAAAACAGCAAGATCTTACAGTAAGTTTGTGCTTCAATGTGCTTTATGAATTCTTGGAATGTATTGTGCAATGCAATGTCAATGAATATGATTAAGATGATATGACCACTCATTTACTCTGCAAATGCTTACTTTTGGATGGCAAGCAAAATAACACCAAACAAGGGGAATGTGGTCAGTGCACCCTATAGCCCAAATAACTAACCAACCAAACAAGGAGCTTGGAGTTAAATAATATAACATGAAACAATTCATAAAATGGAAAAATGTAGCATAGCCTAACCTAACCTAGCTTAACCTCCTTTTTAAGATTAAAAGAACATTTCTTCTAAAAATTGTCCAATATAAAAACTTAACCTAACCTAGCCCCTTTATTTGCTTTATAGAGCTAAAATGTGTGCAACACTCATCTCATCAACACCTTAATCAAAATAATACTGAAATTGCTCATACACAAATAGGGGAAGAGGGGGGTTCTGAACACCTAAGATATTAATCAACAAATAGCTCTACTACTGCTTCTGTATGGTCAAACCAGTAATTGAATTTTGTTTACTGAACACAAAAATGAGCAAGCTATCCATATTAAAACAGTGCATATCCTATAACCACTTCCAAAGAGCAACTTTAAAACAGATCATTATTTTGTAGTGGTGTGCGTATTCTGAACACAAAAATGTTGTGCAGGATTACCTCACTATAGATGTGGTGGTACAAGTTATTAGTAGCCACTAAAAAATGCTGGTTTAACTGCAAAAAAATATTGAAAGTCACTTCCTTATGGATTTATTAAGCCAAATGCTATTGGAAGCCTAAAAATGGCACCAGTGGACTTTGCTAGCTCAGTACGCAAGGAATCAGTCGCTGGCCGTAACGATCGTACAATGGGTCTGTACTACCGACCATAACGGCAGCACACACGGTCTGTACCAATGTACGTAGCGAGCGTACGTATGAACGGTCTCTATCTACCGTTCGGCAGTGGAACGCTCATACTTTCTGTATGTACAGGCAGTGCTGGCTGGGGTGGAGTGGAGGCCGATTGTGACCTCATTTGACCCTGAAGACCTGGGGTCATGAAATGTATACTGCAGCAAGTTCACTACAGCTGTAATTCCTCCAAATTTTGTGCTTCTAGTTTCAGATCTTAGGTGGCCGACCCCCCTCCCCAGTGAACGTTATGTGAGAGACATGTTGACCCAGGATCTTCTGCACTTCCTACGCTAGGTTGCTTGCACTCAAAATGTAACGGAATGTGGTGCGTACAGAACCACCAACCAGGTGAGAGAACCAGGTGAGAGTAAGCTGCAACTGATGAAATACAATGTTGTTGACCCTGCATAAATTGTCTTGTTTGAACCTAAATTATGCATGCAGGTGATAATGACTGCAGCAGTACCCACTTAAGAGCTTTCCTACACCCTAATTACCTTCAAATTGCACAAAGATTTCAGCTTCATCGACAACAGACTATCCAGTACAGTAATGTAGCTTTCCATGTTGGAGCCCAGGTCTGCCACATGGTCGCTTGATAACTAGCATATGATCCATTTAGCTTATATCAAATATCATATATGTTAGTAATTACAAAGTGCACTATATCTCTATTCCACACTCATTGATCCAAAACTTACGGTACGTGTCGACTTAACTCAATTCTTGAATAAGCCAACACTACAATCGAATGAATGCAATACATGTTCCGAGCGATTGTTATCAAAAGTCCCCCTTTTGCTTCTTGTGCGCCAGAGATTGCCGCCCGAGTACGATACCATATTCTAGCATGGTGAAGGCAGAAATTCGTCAGATTGGACGCTCAGCTTAGGTCCCCACTTATTGCTAACGCGTCCACGGCGACTACCAGGGGATTGCACTCTGAGAGAAAATCAGATGACAGGGAACTAATTTGCATCGGCGTATTTACCCAATAAGGGCATCAAAGGAAACGCAAAATGAATAGAGGAAGGATCAGGCTCTCATTTTATACTACATAGACCATCACCCGTTCGGTTGAACGGGAGAACGGAGGATGCAAACAGGCCATTAGTTTTAGCATGTTTTCTGGTGTCTTTTTTGCAATGACTTCTAAATCCCAATGCCATCGTACGAAACGGTGACTTTAAATATTGTCAAGAGCGATGATGCGCATGAGAAAAATACGGTCTTTTTTCTGAAATATAATTGATCACCCTTAGTATCGTATAAATGGGTCAAAATTTGAACTTAAAATTGACCTTCCGAGACACAAAAGTAGCTATCACTAAAAAACGAAGACACCGAGGCATGGGGTGTAATGATATTTTTGCTTTATAATCACGTATTTATTCACATATTGTGAATTTTCATCAGCACAAATTAGAAAAATGCTCATAACTTTTTACATATTTGGTTATTCGAAAAACTGGAATAGCCAAACGATATAAAATTAAATTTCGATTCCAGGAATGTAGGGCAACACATTTGTAATTTCTTATCTTTTGTTCCGCGATGTTGACTATCATGACCAAAAATCACGAGCTAAGTGCATTGTCAGAGTATATACATATCGTATACGGTGCCTTCAACTATTTGCGCTACTTCAGAACTACCGAAATGGCTCACTTAGGTTTAGTTAGGTTGTGATTTTCGAAATCAGCATCGTTTTCTTGCCTATGGCCTATAAATCTAATAAAACCTAAGTGATTTTTACTTACCTTCCTCTTCATCCAAAGTTTTCCGCCGAAAATGCAGGAGGTGTACGCGTTCAAACGAACCTAGTTCAGCGAATATTTATATTCAAACGATCCGGTAGGTCCTAATGAGTTGTTTAAGAATGGTGAGATCCGGAAAATCTTGTTAGGGTTTGCTTAATAAGCATTTTCCTGTGAAAAATCGAGTCGCCATTACCCTCACAATGGCAAAATCGCATTCGTCAAATTGGACGGGGCATGCTTCAGATTGGACGGTTTCGATTATGTTGGGTTAGGTTAGGTTAGGCTAGGTTAGGTTAGGTTAGGTTTGGTTAGGTTGGGTTAGGTTAGGTTAGGTTGGGTTACATTTTTTTTGTAAAAAAACATATTTCGATAAATATATCCTAATTTTTGGTTTGTTTTTTTTCCCCAGGGGAGGTTAAGCTAGGTTAGGTTAGGTTATGTTGCATTTTTTTTTTTTAAAAAAAAAACTTACCCCAAGGTCCCCCAAATACAAAGTTTTTTTTATGTTTTTTTTGCTTACAACCTGAAATGAAATATTTCTTTAGGCATTTGTATAGAAAATGAGTGGTCCCATCATCTGAGTCACATTCATAAACATTGCATTGAAATGATACATTCCACGAATTCATAAAACACCTTAAAACACAAATTTACCAAAATCGTGTTTATCACATTCCTAAACATTGCATGGGAAAAAATTAATCAGAAATTACCTTAAGCTGTAAATTTACCAAAAGGTGTGCCAACCCCTGGACGGAAATGCAACACTAGGTGCCCCAATCCTGGGCAGAAAGGGCACTAAGAGCAGTGGAATGAAAATTTTAATAAAAGTAAACTAAAAACAGCTCTTCTTGAAGACAAACGTGGTAGTTATGTGATATTAACATGGAAACCCTGAGCACAAATCAGAAAAAAGCATGGACTGGACTTTTTCAAGCTTACCTGCCAACTTCTTCAACTACTGTTCCTTTGGGAATTAAATATCAGCAAGCTATTTATTCACTATCTAAAATCACACCAATCCGCAGATACATCAGAAGGTGCGATACATCAGAATGTGCGAAGTACAAAAAACGAATCAGTACGACGTCACATGAGATTGGCCTCCGGATTAAACACTGCGCGCAATTGCACCACAGATGTCTTACCTCCGTCACATTTGTCACTGTAACCTCAAATTTAGACTTCAGGCGCTGGAATTTCTGTAACTGGAATTTTTCTTTGCATGTTACGATTTTGGATGTTCTGAGGAACGCCCATCACGATGTGTGACATTTAATGCGCGCTAGTGTCTATCGATACAAATCGACGCCCCTGCTTTGGAGAAAAAAATAGAAACAAAAATTAAGCAATATATATTCTGAAAATTTTCTAAATTGAACAACCGAACCCAACTTACCCGAACCTAATGTCAGCTGCTTTTGAAGGAAAACTTCCAATTTTATTTTATTTTTGAAAATGATTGAACAATTTTTCCAAGGTAAACAACTAAACTAGCCTAACCTAGCTAAATCGGTATTATTGTGCTTTAAGGTGGTAACAAGACAAGTTTTTACACATTTGCCTCCATATAGCAAGCAAATGGGTTAGGTTCGGTTAAGTTAGGTTAGTTTAGGCTTTTCAAGTTGGAAAACTTTTTAAAAAAATTCCAAAAACGTTTCCCCCCAAAATTGCAAATTATTTGGTAACCTTGCAGTCTAAGGTGTTCTTTTTTCCTTTAAAACAAAGAAAAATATGCAGAATACCATGTTTATGAAGGTGACTAAGATGATTGGACCCACTTATTTTTGTGCTTACTTTTCAGGTTGTGAGCAAAATAATGCCAAAAAAGGCTTTGAGTTCGGTAACATCGCATAAACATATTTTTTTTCATGCAACAAAACCTAACCTAGCCTATCCTAACCTATCTTTTGAGAACAAAAATTAAACTAAATTAAAATTTCACTTAATTTATTTTCTGAAAATTCTCAACCTTAAAAAAGAAACCTAACCGAGCCTAACCTAACCTAAGCTGATTTTGAATACAAAATTATATTTTTGTGAACATGGTTGTAATTTTTTTTTCGGAAGCTTTTGGGTATTATTGTGCTTTAAGGTGGGAACAAGAAAAGTTGTATGGGCGCTGTATGACCAACGCAGTCAATGCGCCAGTAAACCCAAATAACCAACCAACCAACCCAGAAAGATGTAAGCTGTACTTCCACAGTGGAGGGAATTCCAGCTGTTTTGTTTGTTTTTGCACACAATTTTAAATTTTTCAGCAAAAGGTGGAGAGTCAGTCCACTATCTAATCCAAATCTGTTTCTATTCAGTACAAAATGTGCTGGTTAACATCAATGTTTCTACTTAGCATGGTGTTTTTCATTTTTTCCCTTTAGCTTTCTTATCAGCATAAAATAGCATAGGTTATTGGGGGGCCCAAATCAACATGGGGGGGGGCAAGATCAACATTGGTGGGGCCCCACAAAAGGATACAAATCGACGCCCCTGCATACATGCATGATTTTGCACTTATCAAAATTTAATTTCATCTGCCATTTTTGGACCACTTCACAAGCTCTTCTAAGTCTTTCTGCAGCATGTACCTAGGTGCCTAGGTACCAGGCAAATATCAAACTGATAGTGTGATGAGTGGGCTGTTGAGGTTAATTATAGTTTGTATATCCACACTCTCAATGATAACTGATTGTTGTTCACGGGACTGGATTGTATGCAAGTTTGACAATGACAATTGGTTTTGTGCACACCATTTTGAATTTTGTAGCAAAAGGTGGAGAGTCAGTCCACTATCTAACCCAAATCTGTTTTTTTAATTACAAAATGTGCTGGTTAACATCAACTACATTTTCTATGTACCTAGCATGGTGTTTTTCTTTCTTTTTTTTCTTCAACTTTTTTATGAGCATAAAAATAGCATATGTTATTGGGGGGCCAAATCAACATTGGGGGGCCAAGATCAACACTGGTGGGGCCCTGGCCCCCACAAAGGATACAAATCGACGCCCCTGCCATCTAGACATTAGGGGATGTCCCCATCCTAGCCCCGCCTTCAGCGCCTAAAATATAACACAAACTATAACGTAAAATTCCCTTTATGTAAACGTCCACATGCCTGCACCTTGATCGCAAACACCCGCTTTTATAGTCAGACATGTAACGTACTCGCTTCAAAAAGGTGGCGCAAATGACCTCTGTGGTCCGGTACGCCTGAAAAAGTCACTCCCCCATGCAGTTAAATTGAAACTTGCCTGATGCTACCAATTTCTGCAATATACGAATAAAAACCTGTGACGTCATCAAGGTTTGAATGCGACTTTGGTGTACCTTTTAAAATAATGGTATTTTTGCGGCGTTTAATAATGGTGTTTTTGCGGCGTACGAGACATTGGGCTTGTCAAGGCTATTTCTCTTGTATAGCATTGGTCGTGGATGACTAAGGTTTGCTTAAAAGTCATGTGAGCCATAGCTTTCTTTTTTATTCTTTTAGGAATACCAATTATATTGCAGTGGCCATGCAGCTTCTTGCTGAGTTTTTCTCTGTCATGGCATCATAAGCTGGCAGATTTGCCCACACATGGCTCTCGTTTTCCCCATATCAATATTGAATGCATGCATTGTTATTGGGCATTTAGGTAGGTACCTAGGTAAATATCAAGCTGATGGTGTGATAGGTGGGCTGCTGAAGATAATTATAGTTTGCATATCCACAATCTCAAGGATGATTGTCTGCTGTTCACTGGACAATGCAAGTTTGACAATGACTGGAAATTAAGAATGGATTTTTTCCTGTTTAAGCTCACATGTGTGTGGTTTTGCCATTGGTGGTGTGTACAAACATCAGTATGACAATCCAATTGTTGTTTTGTGGCTTAACATTAAAAAAAGACAATCTGGTTTAAAATGCATCATCAGCGAATCTTAACATTTTATGGCGTAAGTTTTCCTTGCACAGTGGAGGGAAATCTAGCTATTTTGTTTTTTGCACATAATTTTGAATTGTGTAGCAAAAGTTGGATACTCAGTCCACTATCTAATCCAAATCTGTTCTTTTTCAGTACAAAATGTGCTGGTTAACATCAACTAAGTTTTCTATGTACCTAACACAGTGTTTTTCTTCTTCTTTTTTTCCTTTAGCTTTTTATCAGCATAAAAATAGCATGGGTTATTGGGGGGCCCAAATCAACATTGGGGGGCCAAGATCAGCATTGGGGGGCCATGGCCCCCGCAAAAGGATACAAATCGACGCCCCTG